>SJYW01022054.1:0-13273 GCA_006410735.1 Raphicerus campestris | reverse complement strand
GACTCGATGAGTTTGAGCAAGCTCCAGGAGTTGGTGATGGACAGGAAAGCCTGGTGTGCTGCAGTCCATGGGGTTGCAAAGAGTCGGATACAACTGAGTGACTGAACTGACAATATTTTTCTCAGTTTCTCTTTAATGTTTTGTGTCTTGGCTCTTGATTTTTTAAATTTATGTGTGGTTGCCATGAGTTTTGTATAAGATGTTTCATAGATAAAAATATTCCTTTTTCTGATGATAGTATCCTATCTTCATTGGCCTACATGTGTTTTGTCCTTTTCCTCTTTTTTTTAAATTTTGGTCTCAAATTTTTTTTTTAACTGTTGTGAGTTTGTTAACAAATTGAAGTAGCTATAGTTTTTTCACTGCTGTTTTCCCATTAATAATCAAATTAGAATTAAGTGTTAAACACTCTATTCTGATATAGAGTTGCGGTTTTTTTATTTTTTCTGTTTATCACCATACTAAAAGTTTTGTGTACTTGTTCCTTTTGTTTCAGATAGAAGAGCTCTCAGAATTTATTGTAAGGAGAATTGAGTGGTAATAAACTCCCTCAGCTTTAGTTTATCTGAAAAAGCCTTTATTTCTCTCTCATATCTAAATGATGCTGCTGCTACTAAGTCACTTCAGTCGTGTCTGACTTCGAGCAACCCCAATAGCTTTGCTCAATATAATATTTTTGGCTGATAGTTTTTTTATCTTTAAATATTTTTGGATGTCATTCCATTCTCTCCTAATCTGTACAATTTCTGTGAAGAAATTAGTTGATAATGAGATGAGGGTACCTTTGTAGGTAACTGTCTTTTTTACCTCCGGCTGCCTTTAAAATTCTTTATCATTGATAGTTTTAATATAATGTCTTGGAGAACGTATTTTTGTGTTGAGATAATCAGGTGTTCTCATAGCTTTGTGAGTTTACATATCCAGTTCCTTACCAGATTTGGGAAGCTCTCAGCTATTATTAAAGTGAAAGTGAAAGTCGCTCTGTCTTGTCAGTCTTTGTGACCCTATGGCCTATACAGTCCTTGAAATTCTCTAGGCCAGAATACTGGAATGGGTAGCCTCTCCTTTGCCCAGGGGGTCTTCCCAACCTAGGTATTGAACCCAGGTCTCCCACATTGCAAGCAGATTCTTTACCAGCTGAGCCACAAGGAAAGGCTCAGAATCTGCCTGCAATCAAACCCAGGAGATCTGGGTTTGATCCCTGGGTCAGGAAGATCCCCTGGAGAAGGAAATGGCAATCCACTCCAGGATTCTTGCCCCATTCCCATGGGCAGAGGAGCCGGTGGGCTATAGTCCATGGAGTTACAAAGAATTGGACAAAACTAAGTGACTAACCGGAGAAGGCAGTGGCACCCCACTCCAGTACTCTTGCCTGGCAAATCCCATGGGCGGAAGAGCCTGGTAGGCTGCAGTCCATGGGGTCGCTAAGAGTCGGACACGACTGGGCGACTTCACTTTCACTTTTCACTTTTTACTTTCATGCATTGGAGAAGGAAATGGCAACCCACTCCAGTGTTCTTGCCTGGAGAATCCCAGGAACGGGGGTGCCTGGTGGACTGCCCTCTCTGGGGTCGCACAGAGTCGGACACGACTGAAGCGACGCAGCAGAAGCAGCAAGTGACTAACACACAGCTATTAATTCTCTAAATAAACTCTCTGTTCCCGTCTCCTACTACTTTTCTCTGGAATACTTGTTATATTTAAGTTGCCTTTCCTAATGAGGTTTTTGTATAATTTCTTTATTTGTAAACACCTCTCTTATCATGTAAAGATTTGTAAATTATTTCTAACAATATAGCTTGTTGATAACTAGAGGTGTTCCTTTTGTTTTCCGCTAGGTGGTGCTATAGCACAAGTTTTGGGTTTCTTTTACCTGCGCTGCCTCTGGCTATGTTTGAGAATCTGCAGTTTGCACCCTCCACCAACTCTGCCTCTGCGGTGCGTGTTGCTGATGCCCTCATTGTAGCCGCACAGGCCTCTGGGGTTGCTGGTGGCTTGTTGCTGCTGGTGTTCCTGATCTTGCTGGAGTTGCCACCAGGGGCACCAGGATGGTGGGTGCCTCTGCTCCGTGGGGTTGTTGGGTTCGTGGGTATTGTGGCTGTGGGCCCAGGGGGTCGAGGGTACTGCGATGGCTGGAGGGACCTGAGTCACAGATTCTGCTGCTGTTGCTGGTGCTGCCCAGTTCCTTGTGGCCACTGAAGCTGGGAGGTCGGCATCATGTGCTGCACTTTCTCTGCTGCAACAGGTTCTCTGGAGCTGCAGCCTAAGCCACCAAAACCAGGGCCTCGATCTCAGGCACTGCTTCCACCCTCCCCTACCTCCTCTCTGTTCCAGTTGCCCACCTTCAGCTGCACAGGAGTGTGACTCTCTCGCATCTGGATGTGTTGGGCAGGGAAATCTTTGCTGAATTAAGGGTATTTTACTAGTTGTATTGAAGGGGATAGACACAAAGGGAGAATCTCAGGCTACCACAATGCCAATATCACCCACAGTCATGTCCTACAGCCAAGACAGATTAAATGCTGGAAACTGAGAGAAGCAGTGACTGATTTCAGACTGATGAAGCAGTGATAGTGATCCAGACAATGAGAACTATTTCTGAAGCCTAGGGACTGGCAAATGTAGTTGTGGAAAAAGTGCAATTCCATAAATAAACGAATAAAATTTTACTCTGAAGCCTGAAGAGGCAACTTTTGATTATGAGCAAGATCAAAAGTAGTTACCAAAAGCACCGTTTACCCAAAGCACAATTTATTAGCACTTAGAAATGGAACTAGGCCATCTAAATATAAATGGCAGACTGAAGATAGATGTTTATTTCCATTTATTTCTTAAGACTCAAGAATCACAATAAAGAATTTTAAAATGCATGAATCTGAATTTGTATGACAGTTTATGCAAGGGACCCATATTTTTTGAAGCAAAAAAATGTGTATTAACACACAGTTACTGATCTAGAAGTCTACAGAAAGTGAAAGATAGGTTTGTGATAGAATAAAGCAAAAAAGTCAAAGAGAAGTAAGTTTATTCACTATAAACCTGAAGAGGCTTAGGAAAGAGGGGCAAGGGTAAGGATAGCCACAGTGCTTGAAAGGGAGAATAGTAAGTACAATTAATGAGGACTCCTTTCACCTCCCTGGATCATATAATTTGACATATGACAATATACCAACCTAACCTCTACTATATGTGAGACTGGAGTATTCCTACCTGGAGAAAATTATGTATTCTTTAAAGAGAAGGGAAGTGAAGTTGCTCAGTCATGTCCGACTCTTTGCGACCCCATGGACTGTAGTCTACCAGGCTTCTCCGTCCATGGGATTCTTCAGGCAAGAATACTGGAGTGGATTGCCATTTCCTTCTCCAGGGGATCTTCCCAACCCAGGTATCGAACCCAGGTCTCCTGCATTGGAGGCAGACGCTTTAACCTCCGAGCCACCATAATATATATATATATATAAAATGAATGTGAAAATTATATATAGTGCTTTAGTAGGTGGTGGATGTTGTATGTTATATAAAACTAGAAGAAAGAGTATTGGACTCCTTGTTATTACAACATCCTTTTTATTTGTTGTCTGGTAATTCATTATAGTCAAGTTTTATAACATATCTAATTATTTATCTATTTTGGATTGGAGAAGGGAATGGCAACCCGCTTCAGTTTTCTTACCTGGAGAATTCTGTGGACAGAGGAGCCTGTTGGGCTGCAGTCCATGGGGTCACAAAGGGTCAGACATGACTGAGTGCCTGACGAAGCGCATCTATTTTGGACAGTTATTTCAGATCATTAACCCAAATTTGGAAAATCTAAATTCAAGTTTCTTCTAACTAGAGATAGCTTCTTTTAGCATTTTATGGAACTGTATCCATTTCTGTCCAGCATTTTAAAAAGACTTATATTAATCCTAATTTGGATTAAAAGACATTTATGATTTTGTGTTCAGATTTTTAAAAAATTTGTAACTTAATAGACCTGCTAAAAATTGGTGATATTCATAGATGCACTAAGACATTATTAAACTATTTACATGGTAATGTATTACTTCTTTACACACAAACAATATGAAAACACATTGTTAAAATAGATTTTTCATAATCATATGGTTACAACAAGGTGGAGACCTCCCATTTATACTAATTAGAGTCCATTTCATGGCCTTGGAGCAAGAAGCAGGACTAATTTACATCTTCATTTATATTCAGCCTCCTGAAAATGAGTCATGACTTGCGGTTTAAAGTTTTCTACTCTTCACTGTAAATGCCAAACAGTTCTTTGTGTACACAGCTCTTCACTGACTTGCTTCTGTTGTTGCCCCAGATCAGCCCAGGGTGGCCCCTTCTCATGATTGTGATTTCAATTCAGATGTCACCCCATAAAGGAGACTTTCTTCCCATGCTATTAAAGCAACCCTAGGTCACTTTCATATTATCCATTTTATTTCCCTCGTAGCACTAAGGTTGATTTGTTTCCTTGTTTATTATCATCTTATTGTCTTACCTTAATGTCTTAAATGCACAGCTCCTATTCTCCTTGGCCTCTGCTGTAACTCTGGTCTAAGCTAAGTATCTGACACCTGACAAATGCTCAAGAAACGTTGGTTGAGTGAGGAATGAGAAATGATAAAGGTCCAAGACTTCCCATGATTAAATTATTCTAGAAAATTACTTTCTCTCCATAATTTAGTGTTTTTACTCTAGTTAACTTTTTAATACCAGATTAGGTGGGAATTAAATTGATATTTTTGGGAGGCAAAAAAGCATTTGCCATAGAGTAGTCTGGTATGGTATGATATACAGTAGAATAAGACATATAGCATATATATATATATATAGTATACATAGTATGTATACCATAGTAAATTTAGCTACTGCTGCTGCTGCTAAGTTGCTTCAGTCGTGTCCAACTCTATGCGACCCCATAGACAGCAGCAACCAGGCTTCCCTGTCCCTGGGATTCTCCAGGCAAGAACACTGGAGTGGGTTGTCATTTCCTTCTCTACTGCATGATAGTGAAAAGTGAAAGTGAAGGTGCTCAGTCATGTCCAACTCTTAGCAACCTCATAGACTGCAGCCCACCAGGCTCCTCCATCCATGGGATTTTCCAGGCAAGAACACTGGAGTGGGTTCCATTGCCTTCTCCGAGTAAATTTAACATGGTTGGTTAAATGGTTAAAGTCATGGATTGTGGATAAGTCCAAGATGGTTAGGGTTGAAATTCTGATTCAGATGCTTACTTATGCAAATTACTTTAACCCTTCTATGCTTCTTTATCTGTAAAATCAAGATAATAATAGTTATTCATACAGTTACTGTGAAGACTGAATGAGCTTCTTTCTTTGCATGTTTATGATAGTGCATAGTACGTAATGAACATTTGACAGTATTTGCTGTCACCATCATCATTATTCAGTGATCATAATTATCTTTCTTGTGGTGGCCCCTCAGCATATGATAAAAAGAGCACTAAGGGAATCTCTTCATATCCAGTAAAGCTGTACATAAAAATTTATTCCCAGTTTATTCATACCAGAGCTTCCCTTGATAGTATAGCTGTCTTCAAAGGCCCATTTTAGTCAATGCTGCTACAAAAAACAAAACAATGGGCTATTTCAAAGATACTTAGTATGTGAGTGCTGAAAGCTGCATTCACTGGAAATTATGGAAAGCACCAGCATTGTACTTTGTCCCTATGTTCTCCAGTCTTGTGGGAAGTTTTTCACTGAAACTGGTCTCCAGAGACATGAAATATCAGAATCAAGCTTCGCTAAAATGCATTCTTTAAAAATACTTTCTTTTCTTTACTTCTAGTTTCATAAGAGAAATATGGGTAAATAGTATTACTGACTCAAATTTAATCTGAACTTAATATGTGATAGGAACTTAATAATGTCCTTGACCCCGACACTAACCCAAACTTAAACTACTACCTTGTGAAAAAAGATATCTGAGTACATCTGAATATTCTGTGTAAAATTCCTCAGACTTCAAACATGACCATTAAGTCAACACTTAAATGCAAAGATCATATTCAGCACTGTAATGAAAATTGGAAGACCCAGAAAAAAAATACAAAAAGTCACTGTGTTCTCCCATCATCAGTTACTCAGTGAGTATTAGATTCATAAGCACTCTTATTCCTGTTAGTCTTTTGTTAGTTGTTAAAATTGAGAGACAGACCATTGGGAGCTGAAAGAACTAGTATTCACAGAAACCATTGTTTCAGCTCAGTAGGATTAGTGATGGAGCCTTTTTCAGTTTCCATCTCTGTCTGCGTCATCTGACTGTTTTGAAGAGAGAGGAATATTATTGAAAAATCCAGAAGGTTTATTTAGTTGGGAACTCCAGTCACTTATAAGAGGAAGGTTTAAAATGTACATCTTCCAAGTTCTTTTTCAAATTAGCCTTCTTTCCCAAATGAGACGGTTATTGTATGTGACTGTGATCTTGGCTTTGACTTTTGTTTACTTGAATGAATGACAGAAATATAGAGAAGCTGAAGAAAAACTATGGCAAATGGTATGACAAAAGACAGAGACTTTCTTCCAAGGAGTCTTTTCAATTATATCCTCTTGAAATCAATTAATGGAGCATAACTGTATTCTATACTGTTTACCCAGACACAATCATTCTATTGAAATGACTTGTTGAAGTTCTGAAGTTTTAATTTTTTTGTGATATTCTTTAATTCTGTGGGATGCACCATTTTTTATTTGCCTTTACATTTCCGTATTCCTTTTATATCAGAACTGTAACTTAAGCAAAGATAAAATGTTGACCATGACTTGTATTTGCCTAGCTCTTTGAAATATTCTTGAATGGAAACTGATTACCTAGCTTTGCCACTCTGGCGTGTGAATACTGATGGCCATATTTGAACAGGACCCTCTTAATCCAGGCGTCCTTCAGTCCCACTGTATACTTGTATGGCTTTGTTTATATAGTACTTTGTGAAGACAATAAAAAGTTACTTATAAGAAAAAAGCTGAATTTATCCAATGGAGTGATAATTGAACACATTTCACTATGTAGTTAGCATAAGAAGTAATAAATAGTGATATTCTGATATTAATTATCAATCACTACACAAAGGAACAAATGAGAGGCCTTAGCCAGCTTTAGTTAAGGAATGAATTTTATGGTGTTCTGGTTTCTATTACTTCTTCTTGAACCGTGTAATTATTTGCCTCTTCTGGTGCCCTGTGGCGGACTCATAACTCTCTGCCACTCGCGTTGCAAAAGCCTTGCTCATAAACTAGGAAAAATTCCTTTTATTTTTGTGTGTGCTTGACATTTCCTTTCTCCTGCAGCTCTGAGCACTTTATGTTTTCTGGTTGGCTGCCATCTTTGTTCTGTTCACCGGTATTGGTGAGGGCTTTCCAGGTGGCACTAGTGGTAAAGAACCTGCCTGCCAATGGAGGAGACTTAAGAGATGAGGGTTCAATTCCTGGGTTGGGAAGATCCCCTGGAGAAGGGCATGGCAACCCAATCCAGTATTCTTGCTTGGAGAATCCCATGGACAGAATAGGCTGGTGGGCTGTGGTTCATAGGGTTGCAAACATTTGGACAGAACTGAAGTGACTTAGCATGCATGCACATATTGGTGAATATATAAAAATAAAGAATAGTAGACTCTGTTCTCTCTGGAGGACCAGGTCACCATTTGATTGCATTTGTAACTGAAGAGTCCCATGATGGGCAGAACTCTAGATGCCATAACACTCCCTGAGTAGCTAACATGTTTTTTCACTACAGTGAAATAAATTTTTAAGGGATACTATTTTACAAATTTTCTGCTACCTTACATACTATCACTGAGCTGATTTTATGCAAAAATTTCCATTGAATTCCTCACTGCCATCCTTCAGTGTTGAAGCAGTTTACCACCTGAACGATAGGGTTGAGACAATAAATTGATAGGCAATACAACTAAATAACCTTTTTAATTCTGTCACTAGCTAGTTGTTTTCTTCTTTGGGCATTTCACTTAACTTCGCTAATCATAAGATCCTTAATCTGTTAAATGGAGGTGCTATTATATCCTTCTGATTTTACACGCATAAACACACACACACACACACAACCTGTTTTTTAAACGCAATTTGTTTTAGTTTTCCTAAATATAAACAAGAAAATGAAAAAAAAAATCTAGCTATAAAGGGGATATAGGGAGCAAGTATGGGGAGGGAAGAGGAGGCTTATCCTTCTATCCTGGGTCAAAGTCTGAGGCACAGCTATTCGATTCTAGGTGTGCTTTTTTCATAAAGCTAAATTCAACTTTAGCCTTGACTTCAAAAGAAACTCAGAAAATCACATTGTTTAATTCAATTTTTAAAAATTGAGATACTTTTGTGTCTCCTATATTGTCTCATTTACAGGGTCATCATTACCATCTTCCTAAATTCCATATATATGTGTCAGTATACTGTATTGGTGTTTTTCTTTCTGGCTTACTTCACTCTGTATAATCGGCTCCATTTTCATCCATCTCATTAGAACTGAGTCAAACTTATTCTTTTTAAGGGCTGAGTAATACTCCATTGTGTATATGTACCACAGCTTTCTTATCCAATCATCTGTTGATGGACATCTGGGTTGTTTCCATGGCAAAACCAACACAGTACTGTAAAATAGAATAAAATATTAAAAAAAAATTGAGATACTCAAATTTTTTTAATTTTCAAAATTTAAAAATGATATAGTTGGTGAGTCAGTCTTATTTTGGAGCGTAAAATACAGTTAAAAAGCATCATGAGAAGTGATATTCTGAAGATAGTGATAGCTTAGCAAAGCCGTGAATTACTAGAATCTCAATAGGAGATGTCTTGCTCTCCAGATAGTTTTCCTCTGGTTTCTGAACTAAAATTTCAAAGTCTCTTATAGAGTGAGGCCAATGAGGACCCAGAAGACAGATATGTGAATTGTTCTTTAATTTTCTAGTATTTAAATAGAGTAGTTTTAGAACTCTTCCATGGAGTACTACTTTTATCAGCTTCTTAAGAAAAGTGAGTCACTTTAGTGAATAGTTTTGAGCACTTGGTGTTCCTACTTATTTAATCTTTATTCTCATTAATTTTATTCCAGGCTTTTCACATATCAACTCTGCAGTAACTTGAACATGCCCCTCCCACACAAATCCCCGCTTGTACATATCAGACAGATACACAGATGCATTTATACCCTCTTCACACCTGTTTTTCTTTCTTCACCACTCACCAGTGAACTGTATTTCATTAAAGATAAAACTTTTAAAAATCTTTTCATGTTATTTCTAAAATCTGAATAAAATTCATATGTAAGGTAGAATATTAGTGTACTAGTGCCCCGAGTAAACGTCTTTTAAGTAGTTCACCTGAAAGACTCTTCTCTGTCACTGATCCTGAAAGAAACACTTGGACAGTATGAAAGTGAGAACTTCCTGTGTTAGATTTTACTTAGCTGAAAGTCAGAATTCACAAAGGACAGCAATACTGGGGTCTCAGTCATCCTGTCTGGCATGAAGATTCAGGAAGCAGACGTTTTTGAATACTTCACAGTGATGATGGATGATCGTGTCCAAAGGAGACAAACCTTGTTTCTTACTGCACTGTCTTTGGTGGAAGCCATTGCTGTAGCCAATAACATTTCTCTGCACACTGACCATGGTCGTACATCTGCACCAATGCTTTACAAAATATAGCAGAATATACTAAAATATATAAAAAGAAGAGAACATTTAAATTGGGCATATCTTTGAAATCTGCAATGAGAGAATGCTTTATTCTGAAATAATCTTAAGAAACCAATGAGTCAAATGTGTTTTCATTTTTGATGAAGAAATTGAAATTAAGAGATAATGACACTCTTATCCAAGGCCTAATGTCTAGTCAATGGTAAAGATGAGCTATGAGGACGGGTAATCTAATTGCTTAATGCACTATGCCAGTCTACCCTGTGTTTGCCAGCTTTGAGTCTGTGTCACACTCTGAGTTACCTGGGTTTCATGCACAAGGCCTCTTAAACAAATAGTTCATTTGCTGGTTCCGTCTGCTCTACTGGATATTGAGTAGATTATTCAGTGTTGGAATGGTAGTTTGGAGTAATAAGAAGACATACTCAACAGTAAGATGCAGTGCTCCTCTGCATACTGCAGTCTCATTCTAGAAGGAACTGTCAACTCCTGGATTGTGTTCTATGTTGTGGATTTGATGCTGAAATCTTGGCCTCTATGCACCAGTGCCAAGAATAGAGTCTCAGAGACAGAGTTTGGGGTGAAGTAGGAAAGGATAGATTTATTGTTTCACTAGGCAAAGGGGCCATAGCAGGCTTGTGCCACTCAAAATTGTGTGTCCTAACCTGGGACATTTGATGAGGAGCTTTATAGCCCTGGTGGCTCAGATGGTAAAGCGTCTGCCTACAATGTGGAAGACTTGGGTTCAGTCACTGGGTTGGGAAGAGCCCCTGGAGAAGGAAATGGCAACCCACTCCAGTACTCTTGCCTGGAAAATCCCATGGACAGAGGAGTCTGGTAGGCTACAGTCCATGGGGTTGCAAAGAGTTGGACATGACTGAATGACTGAACTGAATACAAAATGAAGGAAGGATCTTTATTTTGATTATTATTATTTTTTTTTTTGGTGAGGGTCTTTACCCTTTTATCAGTGTTGGAAGAGCACTCATGGTATCATTCATTGTGTTAATCTGCTAGTGAGTGAAGTGAAGTCGCTCAGTCGTGTCCAATTCTTTGGGACCCCATGGACTGTAGCTCACTATGCTCCTCCCTCCATGGGATTCTCCAGGTAAGAGTACTGGAGTAGGTTGCCATTTCCTTCTCCAGGGGATCTTCCCAACGCAGGGATCGAACCCAGGTCACCTGCATTCCAGGCAGATGCTTTAACCTGAGCCACCAGGGAAGCTACCATGAAAAAGTACCACAGACTGAGTAGCTGGAACAACAGAATGTATTTGCTCACAGTTCTGGAGGCTGCACATCTGAGATTAATGTGTTGGCAGGCTTGGTTTCTTTTGATAATTTCTCTTGTTGCATTGTTGATAGCTGTCTTCTCTGTTTTCACATGATCTTCCTTCTTTTTGTGTCTCTGTCCTAATTTCCTTCTCATAAGGAAAACTGTCATATTGGATTATAGCTCACTTGAATTATCCCTTTTAATAGTTACCTCTTTAAAGACCTATCTTCAAATACAGTCACATTCTGAACTACTGGGGGATAAATACTTCAACATATAAATTTTGGAGGACATGGTTCAGTCTATAACAATACGGTAATTAAATTTCTCTTTTGAAGGCAATATTTATTGGACTTGGTGGTGCTGGATGAAATAAAGAGGAAAGACAGGAGAACATCAGAGCAAGAAGATTCAAAGAAAATAATTGCTTCTTACTATGCTACACCTAGACATGTACCAATGTGACCTTCTTTCCTGCATTTGTACATATTTTTTGTCACTAATAATTATTTCCCCATTACTTATATGGCTAATTCCTAGACATGCTTGAAGAATTAATTTTAGCACTATCTTCTATAGGAAGCCTTTACTCTCTCCCACTTCTACTGATCTGAATTCAGCAGTTTTCCTCTGTGTTACTTTTGCATCTCAATGTTTATCAGCACTGGTAGGCTTATCACCTTGTAGAGTAATCATATGCATTTATTCCCTCCATTAAGCTGAGGGCTCCTTGAAAATTAGGACTAGCTGTTTTATTCCCATGTCATCAATGCCTAGCTTGGTTTTACATAAACTTAATTTCTTGATCCAATACATATTGTTCAGCATTCTCTCTGTGGCAGACAAAGAAGACACAACAAAAAGAAAAAAAAAAATCAGTCTCTGCTCTACTAGGACAATTTAATGAAAGCATCTCAGAAGCAATGCACCTTGGATGGACCCCCACCACTACCACCATCACTATCTGTAATCACAAAAAGGCATCCTTTATTCTTTCTTCTCTACTTAAGTAGATTTTTTAATGAGGAATATTATATTCTTTGAGCAGAGATTTCTTTCCATTCTTAGTTAGCCCATCTAGGACAAATATTAGCAGTCTAGGACTTGAATTTTGTAGTGAGTCAAATATTGTGAAATGTAGGACTATTTCTCAAAGCTCAGGTGAGAAGCAGAAATTCACATATGACAATCTTTATCCTGAGTAAGATGCATGGCAAATTATACATATGAAAACCTAGAGGTAAAGTGGTTACAGTTCAAAGGATGGCAATAATAAATGAAATACATGTCAAGTAAACCTGAAATTCCAGAGTAGCCTACCTCATAAGCTCTACAGTGGAGGGAGAAATCCTGTCAGTGTCAGCCCATTTTGATTGGAATCCTTCTGGGGAATAAGGAAGGCATTTTATTTTATTATTTATTTATTTATTTTTTTAAAGAAGGCATTTTAAAGACATTCTCTGTCTCTTATCTCTGGGATGAAATTCAGGATTCAATACAATTTTACAAGTAGATGTTTACACTGGGATTCATCAAATCCCTCCATGAATCACCTAAGGGGAAATTTTTAGTCTATCTCTGCAAAATTGCTCAATGTTAGAAATACTTACAGCTTCCTCAAACCTATTCCCCAATTACTCTGAAGTCTTTCTCTGCTCTCACTCATCATTTCCCCTTTCCCTACGGTTCAGATTTTAAAGGTTTATTAATTAGAATTATTCATTGATTGATTTTAACACTATTATGGGGCACTTGATATATGCCAGACAGTTCATATAATTCCTGCTCTTATGGACCTTAAATCCAAGCAGCTAATTATGCATTCAAATAACAAATGTAAATATTTCTAAGTACAGAGTATTCAGTGTTTCCAGTATTCAGTATTTTCAAAATGTTTTTATGCATAAAGTGCAAGTTGAACATGTATAAGGACCACCTTCCCACATACACATAAAAATCTGCAGTGGTGCAAACTAAACTTACCTGGAATTTCTCAACACTCTTCAGTGCCACCAGAAGCTTTCCTTTTGAGGAGCATGTATCAGAATAGCTGAGATCACCCCCTTGAATCCTAAGTTCTTGATGTTACATAAAGTATTTTGCCAGAAATTTGTCACTAATAATTTATATTACGTGCAACTGTTTCATTCCATAGAAAATTTTTTTTTTCCATAGAAAATTTATATTCAGAGATCTTTGTATTTTTGCATAAACATTGAGGAAGTACAGCTCAAAATATTATTTTTCAGCTTTATCAGTTTATTTCATCCTTGGTTTAGCAGGTAATTTAAATGTCTTGAAAAACATCATCAGCTAAGAGAGAATAA
>SJYW01022050.1:0-10390 GCA_006410735.1 Raphicerus campestris | reverse complement strand
CCCTCTTGTCACCCAAGGGCCAGGGACCAGCTGGCCTAAGGGTAGGTTCTGACCTGTGTTTGTGGACTCAGTTCCACAGACTGTGGGATTTTAATTTTCTTGCTTCTGATGTATGTGTCCTTTTGGGTGAGGCTAGTTTAGAGGCTTATACAGTCTTTCTCATGGGAGGGGCTTTTGCCAGCCCTCTGGTGGGGGGAGCTGTCTTTTGACCTTTTGCTGGGTAGGTCCATACCTAAGGGCATGTTATGGGCTCCAGAAGTCTTTAGATACCTTGTCTGTTGGTTGGTGGTATAGTCTTCTCTGTTGGTTCTTTGGCTTGGGAGTCCCAGCACTGGAGCCTACACGGTGTAGGGTGGGACCAGGTCTTGGTGATAATGATCTAACCAAAATGTCCATCAGCCCCTTTAGATGAATACTATCAAATATGTTAATCATTAACTTTTATGTCTCCAGAGAGATCCACAGCCATCCCTTATGTCCCTAGGCCTTCCAGGACCAACAGGTAGGTCTTACACAGGTTTCTATGAAGTCACTGCTTTTGCTCTGGTCTCGGCACACATGAGACTTTGTGTGCACTGTTCAACAGTGGAATCTCTGTTTTCCCCAGTCCTATGGAGTTCTTCAATCAAATCCCACTGGCTTTCAAAGCCAAATGATCTGGTGTCTCCTCATCCTGATGCCATACTGCCATCAGGAGCCTGATGATGGGCTCAGAAATTTCACTCCTGTGAGGAAATTTCTGCAATATAATTATTTTCTAGTTTGTGGGTTGCCCACCTGGGTGGTATGGGGTTTGATTATATTGCAACTGCTTTCTTCCTACCCTTCTGTGTGTGTGTGTTTTTCTTTAGAACTTACCTAAAGAGATACTCTACATCCTGTCTTTTTTTGTTGATTGTTTATTGTCAATTGTAATTTGCTCTTCTTGTGGAAGGAGGTGAGTTCACAGTCTTTCTACTCCACTTTTTAAAAAAAATTTATTTTCAAAAAAAAGTGTATTTTTTATGTTCATCTATATCATAAAATCTGTCATTTCTTTACTGGTATCAATCAATGAAAAATAGAATATGTTCTTAACATAGTTTTGTTCTTTATTTTTATATGATTTTTTTAAAATACTACCATAGTATATGGTTACTTTTAATGTTAGAAACATTTAACTAATCTGCTGTGTTTCATCAAATAAGGATAAATATTTTAAAAAATTAAGTCTAAAATTAAAAGTTTAAAGTTTCTGCATAATATTTATTATAAATATGGTGTCCACCATAGAAAATGAACAATATAATGATTCTATTTAAACAGTATCCATCCTATTCAATTTCTTAAGTAACTTCCAATTTTAACATGAGAATAGTAAGGAAAAGCTTCTGCTTCTCAGTTTCTATTTGTGTGAAAACTTTATTTTAAATTTAAATTAAATTTAAGTTTTGCTCTGGCCAGGTTAAGTTGGTCAACTTAGTAACTATTATTTAGAGGTTGATCCTGACTATTAATTACAGGATATGAAATGTTAATTCATTTGCACAAGCTTTCAGTATTTCTCTGAAAAGAATTTTTTAGCACTTTTTCATAGTGAATAGTATTACCAAAAAATACATTTGACTGAATGTTTTCAGATATTCTGTTCTAATACAGAGAAGCTATTATTAATTTTGAAGTGTTTCTAAGTTACATTTTAGGTTTTTATTTGCTGTGTTCAAGTTAATTCCCAAATAATAACTCCAAAACCTTTCCAAAAGTAATTTTGAACTTAAGTAATGAAATGCATCTGAGGAAAATTGATGATGTTTTAGGGTGTTGATCTCTCTATATGGAGGCTAAAACAATGTCAAGTATATTGTATTTTCCTTGGTTTTCAAAATAAGTTATTGACTAGAGGCTATTCATATGTCTTTTGTTACCTGAATGTTATTGTCCAGAGAGGAATAACTGGCCACAGACATTAGTTTTAGCAAAAATCCCCTGACCAATAATGTGCTATTCAAAGAGATTTAATTTGCTACTAAGATGCTATACCTATTATTGTCCTCATTATTTATATAGTGAAGTAGGTTGATAATACAATAATTCCTTTTGTCTTTCTCAGTGCTAATTAAAAGATATTCAAATCTAATCTTTCTCAGTCTACACTTCCTTCAGTCTATCTTAGCCATCTCTTAGCTTGAATGGGTACTTCACTGCACAAGCTACTCAATAGCTTTAAGTATCTGTAGAGACAGTCCAACATAGGCTTTAAATTCCCTGCATGTTGATACTGATTCTGCCAAGAATTCAAGAACCTTAGTGCTCATTAACTGGACCATTTTTCAGTATTAGGTTTGCAATAAACAACCTTTAGAGATGGAATTATATCTTCTTGACAGACAGCAAGCTTGTTCTACCCACTGTAAAATCAGAGCATTCTTTAATTCTGTGATCTTTCTTGTAGCGTAACCCATTGCATGTAAAGGCATTCTTCATCAGCCCTTTGATTAAGACCTGTAGGGATTGCAGCAAATTGGAAGTGACACTAACAAACATGCACCTCTGATTACTCCTTTTACTATGAATAATTAAGTTGTTTGTCTCTTACTTAAGATTCTTGACTCTCCTGCACATGAAGTAGTAACTAGCTAGCTTATAGTAAGTAGAGCAAAACCCTAGACTATTCATAATTTATGATATTAAGAAGGAATTTCAATATAATGTAATACTACAATCTTGGGGGCCAATATCATTCATTATTCTTACACCATCAAGTAGTAATTCCCAAACAGTTTGTCGCCTCCTCAACTTATTTAAATGAAATGTATGAAACAATCCCTTAAAATGTGGAGATAATTTTAGTCTTTAAACGAATATTTTCTAAGCCCTTAAATCCTTTAGTAGGAAATAAGAATTTAATTTCATTCTGGAGAAGTTTTAGTCAGTCATTTTATGAAAACCAGAATGTCTTCTGAAAAGAAGTGATAGTTAACAAGAAAGAAGAGAGTTGAGAGTTGCTTGCGGGAAGTGTTATTGTTAGTCACAGTTGCTCAGTCATGTCTGATTCTTTGTGACCCCATGGATTGTAGCTGGCCAGGCTGCTCTGTCCATGGAATTCTACGAGCAAGAATACTGGAGTGGGTTGCCATTCACTTCTCCAGGGGATCTTTCAGACCCAGGGATCAAACCTGGCTCTTCTGCATTAAAGATGAATGCTTTACCATCTGAAGTCACCAGGGTGAAGGAAGTAAGAACTATGTATGTACACACATATATTCTCTAATTCTGTCTATTGAGTTGGCTTGGCAGCAGCGACACCCCAGTAACAAGGAGTACACTCAGCACTCAGATCTAAATGCTGTTCTCTGCCAGAAAAGGAATCAGAACTCCTTAGAAAAATTGCTGATTCCAGGGCTGGGCCAGGATAAGCAAACCATGAGCTTGGAACATTCTGTCTCACAAAATAAGGAAGTGCTCAAAGGATGATGGGGATGTGTCGAAAGGACATAGAAACCAGCTTGAAGAGGCTCCCACTGGCCTATTCTGGGACATTTTAAGCATTAAATAAATAATGTTTGCAACAGATTAGAACCTATTTAATGAAATGATAAACAAGTCCACAGTGATATGAATAAATTTAAAGTTGAATGGAGGAACAGGGTTTTTTCAGTTTTGAAGAATCTTCCCATAAAATAATGGTTCATTACAAAAAGAAAAAGATCACATTAATCAAATGATCAAAGGGAACATTGTCCATAATGGGACAAAGCAGGAATGGCACCACCTAAAAGGATGCAAGGAGAAGCAGCTAGAATCACTTCTGGGGTATTCTTGACCAAGACGGATAGTCTGAATGGGATCATGAGGAAACACCAGTCAAACCTACATCGTAGAACAGTTTACAAAAACACTTGTAACTTCAAAAGCATTAAGGTTATGGGAAGTCAAGGAAAGACTGAGGAAATGTTTCAGACAGAAGAAGACCAAGGAACATGACAACTAAAATACAGTGNCTCAGAGCTTTTGTGTAATAAAGTTTTATTAAAGTATAAAGGAGATAGAGAAAGCTTCTGACATAGGCATCAGAAGGGGGTAAAGAGTACCCCCTTGCTAGTCTTTAGCTGGATGTTATATAGTCACCAGCCGTCTGTTAATGAAAGAAAGGAATGTCTCAAAACTTAGAATGGAACCAGGCCCCTCACCCATAAGATGTGTTTTGGGATAACTTTGGCTCTAAATGGGTTATCTTGGGCCATAAAATGATTAACGTGAATCTTAAAGAAGGGCAGATCACCATACAGGTAGTTTCATTTACATAGATTAGAGGAACAATATCAGAGTATAACATATTGGTTTATCAAGTAGGTTCTGAGCCCAAAAGGCAGAACCGACTTGAAGACAGAGTTTGGGGTAAATGCATAGTACATTAGCATAGCTTAAGATAAACATTTCCATAAGAAAAAGGCAATGGTTAACTTCAAGTGAAACCAGATGTCATTATGACAACACAGAATTTTAAGAGAAACCTTTTTTAAAATTTGTATAGAGAAGGAGAAAGTATCGCCAGTTTGTTTCCTCCTGCCCCTTAAGAGAGATAAAATGTCTGACACTTGCAGGCTATTTCCTCCATTTGGAGACCCCTGGCCTTCCTGCCTGTTACCCTCTCACATAGTCTAGAACATATTCTGCATTCTAATTTTGTTTTAAACTTTTATTTGTATTTTTAATTATGTGCAAGATAAGTATATTTCTGGGCCTTGGAGAATTGCAGGGTATGTCCTATGTTTCTCAGCAATACATTCCCCTCTTGTCACCCAAGGGCCAGGGACCAGCTGGCCTAAGGGTAGGTTCTGACCTGTGTTTGTGGACTCAGTTCCACAGGCTGTGGGATTTTAATTTTCTTGCTTCTGATGTATGTACCCTTTTGGGTGAGGCTAGTTTAGAGGCTTGTACAGTCTTCCTCATGGGAGGGGCTTTTGCCAGCACTCTGGTGGGGGGAGCTGTCTTTTGACCTTTTGCTGGGTAGGTCCATACCTAAGAGCATGTTATGGGCTCCAGAAGTCTTTAGATACCTTGTCTGTTGGTTGGTGGTATAGTCTTCTCTGTTGGTTCTTTGGCCTGGGGGTCCCAGCACTGGAACCTACACGGTGTAGGGTGGGACCAGGTCTTGGTGATAATGATCTAACCAAAATGTCCATCAGCCCCTTTAGATGAATACTATCAAATATGTTAATCATTAACTTTTATGTCCCCAGAGAGATCCACAGCCATCCCTTATGTCCCTAGACCTTCCAGGACCAACAGGTAGGTCTTACCCAGGCTTCTATGAAGTCACTGCTTTTGCTCTGGTCTCCGCTCACATGAGACTTTGTGTGCACCGTTCAACAGTGGAATTTCCCCAGTCCTATGGAGTTCTTCATATCAAATCCCACTGGCTTTCAAAGCCAAATGATCTGGGGTCTCCTCATCCTGATGCCAGACTGCCATCAGGAGCCTGATGCTGGGCTCAGAAATTTCACTCCTGTGAGGAAATTTCTGCAATATAATTATTTTCTAGTTTGTGGGTTGCCCACCTGGGTGGTATGGGGTTTGATTATATTGCAACTGCTTTCTTCCTACCCATCTGTGTGTGCGTGTCTTTGGAACTTACCTAAAGTGATACTCTACATCCTGTCTTTTTTTGTCGATTGTTTATTGTTAATTGTAATTTGCTCTTCTTGTGGAAGGAGGTGAGTTCACAGTCTTTCTACTCCACTTTTTAAAAAAATTTTATTTTCAAAAAATGTGTAGTTTCTATGTTCATCTATATCATAAAATCTGTCATTTCTTTACTGTTATCAATCAATGAAAAATAGAATATGTTCTTAACATAGTTTTGTTCTTTATTTTTATATGTTTTTTTTAATACTACCATAGTATATGGTTACTTTTGTTAGAAACATTTAACTAATCTGCTGTGTTTCATCAAATAAGGATAAATATTTTAAAAAATTAAGTCTAAAATTAAAAGTTTAAAGTTTCTTCATAATATTTATTATAAATATGGTGTCCACCATAGAAAATGAACAATATAATGATTCTATTTAAACAGTATCCATCCTATTCAATTTCTTAAGTAACTTCCAATTTTAACATGAGAATAGTAAGGAAAAGCTTCTGTTTCTCAGTTTCTATTTGTGTGAAAACTTTATTTTAAATTTAAATTAAATTTAAGTTTTGCTCTGGCCAGGTTAAGTTGGTCAACTTAGTAACTATTATTTAGAAGTTGATCCTGACTATTAATTACAGGATATGAAATGTTAATTCATTTGCATAAGCTTTCAGTATTTCTCTGAAAAGAATTTTTTAACACTTTTTCATAGTGAATAGTATTACCAAAAAATACATTTGACTGAATGTTTTCAGATATTCTGTTCTAATACAGAGAAGCTATTATTAATTTTGAAGTGTTTCTAAGTTACATTTTAGGTTTTTATTTGCTGTGTTCAAGTTAATTCCCAAATAATAACTCCAAAACCTTTCCAAAAGTAATTTTGAACTTAAGTAATGAAATGCATCTGAGGAAAATTGATGATGTTTTAGGGTGTTGATCTCTCTATATGGAGGCTAAAACAATGTCAAGTATATTGTATTTTCCTTGGTTTTCAAAATAAGTTATTGACTAGAGGCTATTCATATGTCTTTTGTTACCTGAATGTTATTGTCCAGAGAGGAATAACTGGCCACAGACATTAGTTTTAGCAAAAATCCCCTGACCAATAATGTGCTATTCAAAGAGATTTAATTTGCTACTAAGATGCTATACCTATTATTGTCCTCATTATTTATATAGTGAAGTAGGTTGATAATACAATAATTCCTTTTGTCTTTCTCAGTGCTAATTAAAAGATATTCAAATCTAATCTTTCTCAGTCTACACTTCCTTCAGTCTATCTTAGCCATCTCTTAGCTTGAATGGGTACTTCACTGCACAAGCTACTCAATAGCTTTAAGTATCTGTAGAGACAGTCCAACATAGGCTTTAAATTCCCTGCATGTTGATACTGATTCTGCCAAGAATTCAAGAACCTTAGTGCTCATTAACTGGACCATTTTTCAGTATTAGGTTTGCAATAAACAACCTTTAGAGATGGAATTATATCTTCTTGACAGACAGCAAGCTTGTTCTACCCACTGTAAAATCAGAGCATTCTTTAATTCTGTGATCTTTCTTGTAGCGTAACCCATTGCATGTAAAGGCATTCTTCATCAGCCCTTTGATTAAGACCTGTAGGGATTGCAGCAAATTGGAAGTGACACTAACAAACATGCACCTCTGATTACTCCTTTTACTATGAATAATTAAGTTGTTTGTCTCTTACTTAAGATTCTTGACTCTCCTGCACATGAAGTNTGTAAAGGCATTCTTCATCAGCCCTTTGATTAAGACCTGTAGGGATTGCAGCAAATTGGAAGTGACACTAACAAACATGCACCTCTGATTACTCCTTTTACTATGAATAATTAAGTTGTTTGTCTCTTACTTAAGATTCTTGGCTCTCCTGCACATGAAGTAGTAACTAGCTACATTATAGTAAGTAGAATAAAACCCTAGACTATTCATAATTTATGATATTAAGAAGGAATTTCAATATAATGTAATACTACAATCTTGGGGGCCAATATCATTCATTATTCTTACACCATCAAGTAGTAATTCCCAAACAGTTTGTCGCCTCCTCAACTTATTTAAATGAAATGTATGAAACAATCCCTTAAAATGTGGAGATAATTTTAGTCTTTAAACGAATATTTTCTAAGCCCTTAAATCCTTTAGTAGGAAATAAGAATTTAATTTCATTCTGGAGAAGTTTTAGTCAGTCATTTTATGAAAACCAGAATGTCTTCTGAAAAGAAGTGATAGTTAACAAGAAAGAAGAGAGTTGAGAGTTGCTTGCGGGAAGTGTTATTGTTAGTCACAGTTGCTCAGTCATGTCTGATTCTTTGTGACCCCATGGATTGTAGCTGGCCAGGCTGCTCTGTCCATGGAATTCTACGAGCAAGAATACTGGAGTGGGTTGCCATTCACTTCTCCAGGGGATCTTTCAGACCCAGGGATCAAACCTGGCTCTTCTGCATTAAAGATGAATGCTTTACCATCTGAAGTCACCAGGGTGAAGGAAGTTAGTGGACAATTCTAGGGAAAGGAAAGAGTGCATATAAATATCAATAATGATAACATAATGTGTTTGTGCTCTGAGTAATACAAGTTCATAACAGTACATATTAAGTTGCAGTTATGAAAATATATATTTTCAGGACTACTAGCACAGGACTATTGACACAATTAAATATCCACCTACCCACCACATCCTGTTTGTTTCTGTAAGCCCCAAAGGAACTAGAGCCATGCCCACTCAAAAACAAACAACAATAGTTGACATTTATTGAGCACTCATTACATGNATAGTGAAGTAGGTTGATAATACAATAATTCCTTTTGTCTTTCTCAGTGCTAATTAAAAGATACTCAAATCTAATCTTTCTCAGTCTACACTTCCTTCAGTCTATCTTAGCCATCTCTTAGCTTGAATGGGTACTTCACTGCACAAGCTACTCAATAGCTTTAAGTATCTGTAGAGACAGTCCAACATAGGCTTTAAATTCCCTGCATGTTGATACTGATTCTGCCAAGAATTCAAGACCCTTAGTGCTAATTAACTGGACCATTTTTCAGTATTAGGTTTGCAATAAACAACCTTTAGAGATGGAATTATATCTTCTTGACAGACAGCAAGCTTGTTCTACCCACTGTAAAATCAGAGCATTCTTTAATTCTGTGATCTTTCTTGTAGCGTAACCCATTGCATGTAAAGGCATTCTTCATCAGCCCTTTGATTAAGACCTGTAGGGATTGCAGCAAATTGGAAGTGACACTAACAAACATGCACCTCTGATTACTCCTTTTACTATGAATAATTAAGTTGTTTGTCTCTTACTTAAGATTCTTGGCTCTCCTGCACATGAAGTAGTAACTAGCTACATTATAGTAAGTAGAATAAAACCCTAGACTATTCATAATTTATGATATTAAGAAGGAATTTCAATATAATGTAATACTACAATCTTGGGGGCCAATATCATTCATTATTCTTACACCATCAAGTAGTAATTCCCAAACAGTTTGTCGCCTCCTCAACTTATTTAAATGAAATGTATGAAACAATCCCTTAAAATGTGGAGATAATTTTAGTCTTTAAACGAATATTTTCTAAGCCCTTAAATCCTTTAGTAGGAAATAAGAATTTAATTTCATTCTGGAGAAGTTTTAGTCAGTCATTTTATGAAAACCAGAATGTCTTCTGAAAAGAAGTGATAGTTAACAAGAAAGAAGAGAGTTGAGAGTTGCTTGCGGGAAGTGTTATTGTTAGTCACAGTTGCTCAGTCATGTCTGATTCTTTGTGACCCCATGGATTGTAGCTGGCCAGGCTGCTCTGTCCATGGAATTCTACGAGCAAGAATACTGGAGTGGGTTGCCATTCACTTCTCCAGGGGATCTTTCAGACCCAGGGATCAAACCTGGCTCTTCTGCATTAAAGATGAATGCTTTACCATCTGAAGTCACCAGGGTGAAGGAAGTTAGTGGACAATTCTAGGGAAAGGAAAGAGTGCATATAAATATCAATAATGATAACATAATGTGTTTGTGCTCTGAGTAATACAAGTTCATAACAGTACATATTAAGTTGCAGTTATGAAAATATATATTTTCAGGACTACTAGCACAGGACTATTGACACAATTAAATATCCACCTACCCACCACATCCTGTTTGTTTCTGTAAGCCCCAAAGGAACTAGAGCCATGCCCACTCAAAAACAAACAACAATAGTTGACATTTATTGAGCACTCATTACATGATATTATAATATGATATATTTTCATGAAAGCCTAAGTTTTAAATACATTTTTTCTCTGATTTATTAAATTCAAGTTTCTCTTAGATATCCATATTTTGATATTTGAGAGGCTTCTCCAAATTGCTAAGTTTATAAAGAAATGCCTAATCTTTGCATCACTGTGTTCAGTTCAGATTTTTCTACAGCTATGACCACATCAGCAGATTGCAAACCTATTTTTCCAGTTTCTTGGGACCAAAGATTTAAGTCAATCTGTATGCCTTTTATTATTTTTCACATTAATTCCAATCACCCAGGGAAACCTGTTGTCACTTCTTTCACAGTATAAGAGAATTTGATTGCTTTTTACTACCTTCACAGCTAGCATCTTTATTCAAATTACCATCATTTTTCACAATGGTTATTATAATTCCTTTCTTAATTATCTCACAATTCAACCCTTTAGTTTCCACAACTTATTCTCAATTAAAAGACACTTACTCCTTGGGAAGAAAGTTATGACCAACCTAGACTGCATATTCAAA
>SJYW01022049.1:788480-807264 GCA_006410735.1 Raphicerus campestris | reverse complement strand
CCAGGGCCTCTGAACACATCCGCTGTCCAAACAGTCCGCTGTCCAAACAGTCCGCTGTCCCCACTCCCAGCCGGGCTCTGCCGCGCAAAGAAGAACGCCAACCATTCCTTCCCATCCACTCCCCCCACGCAGCCGCCAGGGAGACCCCCAAACCGAGCCCCGGGGAGGCTGTGGCCCGCGGCCGCTCACCTGTTGGGCGGACCGCAGCACGCTGGGCTTCGCCTTCTCCGGGTCGGGCTCCAGGTCTCGCTGCAACACTCCCTTCTTGGGGTGCATGTGCCGGCACAGGCAGGTGACCCCGCACAGCGCGAGGATGCTGGTGGCCGTGCCCAGCGTGGCGCCCAGCGCGATCACCGGCACCGACAGCACCATGGTGCCCCGCTTCCCGCACCGGGCTCGGTCCCGCCGCCGCGCGCCTGCCCGGCCTGGGGTCCAGGCGCGCCAGCAGCTCTCCCGCCGCCGCCGCCGGAGAGGCGGAGGGGCGGAGGGGTGGGCAGGGAGGGAGGCCCGAGGACGTCAGAGCAGGAGGCTGGACCCGGAGCTGGCTGGCGCGGCATCGCGTCAGCTCAGCACGTGACCCGACCCCCAACCCCGGCCCAAGGCAGATCCGCTTAGGTGGAAGGAACCTGAGCGCGTCGTCCTCTCTTCTAGAGTCATCCTTCATGCTTTAGGCAGGACACTTGGATTCAAGAACATGAGCTCGCCAAGGTCACACTGTGCGTAAGGTTAGCCGGCAAACCCGGACTCAAACCTTGGCCTGCGGCTCTGTCTGGATAGGGGGTCGGTTTACCAGACTACTAACTGGTGCAGAGAGCCCTCTCCTTGGAAGAGACCCTGATGCTGCTGGGAAAGATTGAAGGCAAAAGGAGAAGGGGGCAGCAGTGGATGACACGGTTATTAGCATCATCAACTCAATGGACATGAATTTGAGCAAAGTTTGGGAGATGGGGAAGGACAGGGAAGCCTGGTATGCTGCAGACCATGGGTTTGCAGAGTCTGATACGATTTAAGGGCTGAACAAAAAAGCTTTGTTCACCCTCTGGCCAAGGAGGCTGAAAAATCGACGCTTGCAAGAGCTTTTTTAAACCCAAAAAGCTGGAGATTTCCCATCTCCCGGACTTGCCATGTGTTTACTACCAGGGAGAAGGACTGGTGACCAGGGAGAGGGCATTGATGCCGTGTCTGGGGTTGAGACTATACCTGTCTTGTCCTGGAGAGGATGATTGCAGTGATTCTTTTCACATCTGCCTGCACTTCCTTAGCCATGAGATTGGCATGTATTCTCATCGCCATTTACAGATGAGGAAGCCTAGACTCAGAGGGGATGTGGGGCAGGTTGAAAAATCCAAACTCAAGTTTACAGGTTTCAAGTCCACATGCCACCCTAAAGGAAAGGACTTACCTTGGAAGGATAAAGAGTATCAAATGCAGCAGCTAGGAGTCCATGCTTTGATCCAGAGAAAGAAATTAGTGTGCTTAGAGTGAGGGAAAATCAGAATTCCAGGCATGAGGAGGGTTGTCTCAGATCACAAGCAGGGCTTTCCAGTGATTTTCATTATGTGGAATGTTTCATTCAATTCAGCGAGCATTTGCTGTGAGTCGGCGGTGATTTAGTTCCAAACAGGGTTCTGAACTTCCCGTGAGGCTGATGACTCCCAAATCTCTGATCATTCTAGCCAGACCTTTTCTGTTGAGATGCAGACGTGACCAACATTTGATACCTCCCAGTGTTTGTTATCCACTTCTGCATAATAAACCCGTAACTTAGTATATTAGAGGGCTTCCCAGGTGCCTCAGTGGGTAAAGAATCTGCCTGCAATGCAGGAGACGTGGGAGACATGAGTTCAATCTCTGGGTTGGGAAGATCCCCTAGAGAAGAAACCCACTCCACTATTCTTGCTTGGAGAATCCCATGATTCTGGTGAGCTACAGTTCATGGGGTCGCAAAGAGACCGACATGACTGAAGCAACTCAGCATGTAGTGGGTTAGAGCAATTCTTTTGTGACTTGTCATGTGGTTTGTGCATCGACTGGGCTCAGCTGGGCAGTTTTCCTGCTCAACATGGTATCACCTGGGACAATGGTCAGCTGGGCTGGAACATCCAAGATGGCATACCTCATGGCAAGTGGTTGGTACTGGCTACTGCTCAGGGCACAACTGGGCTGTGTATGGAGCACTTGGGTTCTCCCTTTCGCGACTGGAGCTTCTCACAGCATCGCAGCCAGCTTCCAAGAGGAAAGAAGCAGAATTTTCCAGTTCTCTTAAGGCCTGGGTTTGTCAGTCTGACAACATCATTTCTTTGGTCAAAGCAATCATCTCCTTCTAATCCTTTCTTTCAGTTCAGTTCAGTCCAGTCGCTCAGTCATGTCCGACTCTTTTTGACCCCATGGACTGCAGCACTCCAGGCCACCCTGTCCATCACCAACTCCCGGAGTTCACTCAGGCAATGGTACCCCACTCCAGTACTCTTGCCTGGAAAATCCCATGGATGGAGGAGCCTGGTAAGCTGCAATCCATGGGGTCACTAAGAGTCGAACATGACTGAGCGACTTCACTTTAACTTTTCACTTTCGTGGATTGGAGAAGGAAATGGCAACCCACTCCAGTGTTCTTGCCTGGAGAATCCCAGGGATGGGGGAACCTGGTGGGCTGCCATCTATGGGGTCGCACAGAGTCGGACACGACTGAAGCGACTTCGCAGCAGCATGTCCATTCAATCAGTAATGCCATCCAACCAACTCATATCTCTACAGGGCATCAAAAGGGATGTTTCTGCAATGCAGAGCTGATCTTGTCACTCACACACATAAAAGCTTTCACAGTTTCTCCAGTACTAAACTCGATAGACTCCAGTTGAATCCAGAGCCCTTTCTGATGCTATCCCAGCCCTTTACACACCTCCCAACCTTCCCTCAAGCCCCAGACACTCCTGGGGACAATTGGATTCAGTCAGCAAGTGAATATCTATAGAGCTTCCACACTGTCACCCATGGGTATGTCCAGCAGGCCCTCAGTAACTGTTGAAAGGGTGAATGGTTCACCATCTCATGTAGGACTTCCAGTGACTTGACAGGAATCCCATTTGCTAAATGAGCTCCATTTGATTAAATGGACTCTTCTGTAAGTATTAATTTTGTGCCTGCTGTATGCCCAGGCTTATTTTCCTACAGAGCTTCATTTGCTGCCATCTGTGGAGCTGAAGTGCTTTATTCCTGGGTGATAGACTTAGCATTCTCTCTCATAAGAGCTTCCCTGGGAGGCTTTCTTGGCTCTTGAGCCTGGCAATGCAAAATGTCCTGGGGAAATAAGAGGTTTAATTAATGCTGTCAGTCTGGATTTCCCATGCCTGAGCTGCTCCCCTGGGAGACCCTCAGTGCCACCTAACAAGATCTGGGGTGGGGGTGAGGAAAAGGATGAAGAACACTTACTATCAGACATTTTCTGATGGGGATCAGACATCTGTCGTGTGGTCCCTTGTTACTATGGTTACTGAGATGTTAGCAGCTGCAGTGACCTTCATTTTTAACAGGAAGAGGGACTCCAGTCCAAGAAGAACAGAGTGCCTTTTGCCTCTTTCACACACAGTGAACCCCTGGCAGAGCTCAGCTAGACCTCTGGAGATTTGAGACCCAGTTAAGTCATTAGGGCCCTGGGTCACCTTGGCTACATCTCATCAAAGATGTGACTTTTGCTTCTTGGTTACTGATACCCAGGCAGCAGCCTTTAATGACAACTCTCTAAGAAAAGGCATTAGTGGGATCCTTTGAAAAATGAGGTCATCACTATTGAGAAAGGCAGTTGACGGAGTAGATCACTAAGCCAGTCTGAGGATGAGGTTTGCAAATAGTGGGAATGCTGGGGCCACCAGAATGCCAAGGGCAGACAGAATAGGATGTTTGGGTTTGGAAGCGGTGGTGGTGGCGGGGGGCACTTCTGGAGGGCTGAGGAGATCCCTGAAGATTCCCCAGCCTCTTGATGAAATGCCATGGTTATTTTGATGCATATTTTACTTGTTGGATGTTGAACTGTGTTAAGTATTCTGAGTAATTGATTTGAATTTTTAAGATATTAAAATGCTTTTAACTTGGGGGAAGGATTTCAAATATAGGAGGTACTCTTATTTAGCAAACATTTATGATGTCTGCCTATAGTGCTGGGCAGGAGGGAGGAAACTTACAAGCAGAACAACTAAATTTTAGCATCAAAGGATTTCAGAGATCACTATGTAGAATTCCTTCATTTTACTAAGAGGAAGCCTGGAGACTGGAGAGATTGTGGCTGGTTGCAGGGTAGAAGGAGTTAATGGCAGAGCTGGGAAGGTGTTTTCCATCAGGGTAGATTAGGTTTTGCTGCAGTAACAAGTAACTTCAAACCTCTGAGATCAACTGAATAAAACTGTATCTTGCTTCTATCACAGTTCAAGGAGGGTCAGAGAATCTGGGTGGGCAGCTCATCTCTAATCAGGAATCTAGGCTTTTTCTGTCTTGAGACTCCTTTGCTTTCAGCCATGGAGACAGAGGAAAGAGAGGGGACTGAGGACCATCTGTGACATTTCCGAGGCTGTGGGTGAAAACAGTACCTACCTTCACCCCGCTGATCAGTCAGAATTTGATAGCATGACATCTTATAACACGACAGAGGAGATTCGGAAGTACAGAGGAGAAGCATAAACACAAGCAGTCTTGGCCCAGGAGCCAGAGCTTAGGACTTCCTCTCTAGTGCTTTCTTTCTCTCGAGAAAGTTTTTGAGTTTCTACCACACTGCCAGGCGCGGTGCTCAGTGAAGGAGCTATTTTTGCTGTTTAGTTGCTAAACTGCGTCAACTCATGTCCGTTGAGTTGGTGATGCAGTTTAACCATCTCATCCTCTGCTACTCCGTTCTCCTTTTGCCTTCAGTCTTTTCCAGCATCAAGTTGGTTTTTTTTTTTCCAATAAATTGGCTCTTCTCATCAAGTAGTCAAAGTATTGGGGCTCAGTTTTAGCATCAGTCCTTCCAATGAATATTCAGGGTTGATTTCCTTAAGGACTGACTGATTTGATTTCGTTTCAGTCCAGAGAACTCTCAAGAGTCTTAACCAGCACCATAATTCGAAAGTATCAATTCTTTGGCACTCAGCCTTCTTTATGGACCAGCTCTCACATCCTTACAGGACTACTGGAAAAACCATAGCTTTGACCTTTGTCGACAAAATGATGTCTTTGCTTTCTAACATGTTGTCTAGGTTTGTCAATGCTTTCCTTCCAAGGACCAAGCGTCTTTTAATTTCGTGGCTGCAGTCACCGTCCAGAGTGATTTTGGAGCCCAAGGAAATAAAACCTGTCACCGTTCATACTTTTCCCCTTCTATTTGCCATGAAGTGATGGGACCAAATGTCATGTTATTAGTTTTTTAAATGTTGAGTTTCAAGCCAGCTTGAAGACTCAGGGAATCTTCCTAGCCCAGGTGTTAAACCTGTGTCTCTTGCATCTCCTGCCTTGGCAGGCAGATTCTTTACCACTAGGACCACCTGGAGAAGGCGATGGCACCCCACTCCAGTACTCTTGCCTGGAAAACCCCGTGGATGGAGGAGCCTGGTAGGCTGCGGCCCATGGGGTCGCTAAGAGTCGGATACGACTGAGTGACTTCACTTTCCCTTTTCACTCTCCTGCATTGGAGAAGAAAATGGCAACCCATTCCAATATTCTTGTCTGGAGAATCCCAGGGAAGGGGAGCCTGGTGGGCTGCCGTCTATGGGGTCACACAGAGTCAGACACGACTGAAGCGACTCAGCAGCAGCAGCCGGACCACCTGGGAAGCCCATGAAAGAGCAAAGTTAGGGGGCAAAAAGCTAATTTTGGCATGGTCCCTCTCACCATGGAGTTTACATCCCCCGGGGAAGACAGAGAGTAATCATTCCTCACACAAGTACATGTGAAATGACAACTGTGATACAAGCTAAGAAGGAAAGGTTCAAGGTCTAGATTTGACCTGTTCTGAGATACCAGTGACGGATTCCCAGAGGAAACAGTGGGCTTCCCTGGTGGCTCAGACGGTAAAGAATCTGTCTGCGATGAGGGAGCCCTGGGTTCGATCCCTGAGTTGGGAAGGTCCCTTAGAGGAGGGCATGGCAACCCACTCCAATATTCTTGCCTGCAGAATCCCCATGGACTGTAGCCCACCAGGCTCCTCTGTTGCAAAGAGTCGGGCACGACTGAGCGACTAAGCACAGAGGAAGCAGTGATCTGAAAGACTAAAGCTAATGCAGCAAAGAAGGAAGAAGAGTGTTCAGGGCAGAGAAAAAGTGCACGCAAGGCCCCTGTGATGGAGCTGCACGCTGGCCGAGTCAGCAGCGCGCTGGTCAGCCACCCCTGGAGGAGGGGGCAGTGAATTTTTCACATTTGTTGATTTCTCTGGTATAAATACGCCTATCATGGTCGGTTTCCAGCTGCCAACAAATTCCCGAGCATTCACCAGTAGGAGTGGTTCCAGCACACAACTGGCCCAAGCTCTGTGTGTGGGCAGACTGAAGGGAGAGATGGGGGCTGGGGCACCGGGCCTGTGGGCCACGATGGAGGGGTGCTCAGTGTTCTCAGGGAGGGGCAGCAGGATGGAGCCCGACCTATGCTTGAAGAAAGCTCCTCTGGTTGCCCTACTGCAAACAGATTGGAGGGGGACAAAGTGGATGCTGGTGGATTGGAGAGGGGGCCACAGCGGGCAGGCAGGAGAGGGCTGCCAAGCTTCCGTCATGACATGTGTCATCATGTGATGGGCTGGCACTGTCAGTCGCATAAGGAGAGGGCGGGTATGGGGACACTTTCATTCTCCCTCTCTGCCAGCCCCCAATTTTCGGTTCTGCACTGTTAGCACACTCACTGGGTGACCTTGTGGTTCTCCAAGCTGGACCACCGCTATCTGGAGGTTCCCTAAGCCCTGGGCCCCATGTCCTGAAGGCAGGAAGTGCAGGAGGAAGCTGATGAGAGAGTGGGAATCCTGGGTCCCCAGCTGAGTGATACATACATATCCCAGAGGCTAGACATGGGCAGAGGGGCCAGGAGGTGAGGCCCATCCCCAGGAGGCCCACTCCCAGGACTCACGCTGCTGGCTGGGAGCAATTCTGGGGCCAGGTCATAAAGCAGGAAGGAGACAGGGGCTGGGTATGGAGGCCCCTGAAATAGAAATTCAAGTCAGCAAAGGGGGACGACAGAGGATGAAACGTTTGGATGGCATCACTGAATCAGTGGACATGAGTTTGAGCAAGTTCTGGGAGTTGGTGATGGACAGGGTGGCCTGGCATGCTGCAGTCCATGGGGTTGAAAAGAGTCGGACACTACTGAGCAACTGAACTGAACTGAACTGAACTGATGCCACGTGCCCTAGCAGGTCGCCTTCAACACCCCTGTGCTCTTTTAAACCTCTGATTCTGTCTCAGCAGAAGATGAAGCAGCATAATTCCAATTCTCAGAGGTAGAGCTCCTCAGCTCCATGCTATTTCTCATGAAGCTGGCCTAACGGCTTCTTTTCTCCCTAGGCTTCTGGAATATATGAAGATTACAGGGCTTTGTCTAGAGAGTTTTTCCTGCCTAGTTGGGAGGAAGATAAGCACTTATACAGATACGTGGTGGTTTACCTTGTGTGGGGGACATAGATCCTGTTCAGAACTGAACAAAAGCTACTTCGTTCTTCAGAAAAGTGCTTGAATGCAATGCATACAAATTTTGTATGCAATGCCAAATTGTTCAAAGACCATGTGACACCTTCTGGAAGTGTATGGACCCCAGAACCCCAGAGGAATCTTTAGCATGACTGAAAAACAGTGGACCTCAAATCAGAAAAAATAGGTTCTAATCCTTTGTGTTTATGGACACTAGACAGCAATGATCCAATGGCAGATAGTTTTTAAAACTTCAAGCTTTCTGAGCCTTGATTTCCATATCTGTAGAATGGGCACAATCATCTCCACTTCATGAAGACGTTGTGAGGATCTAAAGCATAGTGCTGTATAAATAATAGAGAGTACTTAATGAATATTAAGAATTAAAATGATTCTATCTGCTCCAGACCCTTTAATTTCTCAATAAAGCAGCTTAGCTTAGTGAAAGGGTAGCTATTGAAGTCACACAGGTATGTATTATTCTATCTTGGTTGCTTATGAGCTGAAAGACCCTGGATAGATAAGTCAGCTTAGCTTGCTTAAGTTTTACTTTTTTTCATTTATATAATGAGTGTGGTATATTTGCAAAGGTGGCTGCAATTACTCCCTTTCCTGTGCTCGTCATTCTTTGCAATATTATGGCTTTCCAAAAACTGGACGTCTCTTGCTTCATTTCTTCATCTGGGCTGGCCTTGTGACTTAATTTGGCTGACAGACTGGTGGAAACGTGTGCCGATTCTGAGCCTAGGCCTAAGGAGACCTTGCATGCTTCTGCTCTTTGTCGTGGGATCCTGACCAGCCAGCATGTGAAGAAGCCCAGGCTGACCTGTTGGAGGATGAGAGACCAAGTGGCCCACATGTCTGCATGACCACAGTGCCCCCAGAAGCGGAGCTGTGCAGCTGACTGGCAGCTCACCACAGACACATGACGGAGCCCCGCTAACACTAGAAGAACCACCCAGCTGAGCCCAGTCAAAGTGCTGGCCCACAGAGTAAGAGCTGAAGGAGGATCTGGAGTCCTTTCAAGCCACTGCCTTTTGGAGCGTTTGCTACACATCCAGAGCCTCTGGTGTCAATGATATTCTGTGCCCCACAGGGTTGCTGGGAGGGGATGGAAAGCACCAGCGCAGAGCCTGGTGCGCAGAAGCCATATGATTGGTTTCAACCATTACCCCTGCCTCCCTAAGACATCCTCATCGAGAACTTTCAGTAATGCCTGGTGAGCACTGGCCATTAAAATCCTACAAGAGTCAATCGTGGGGACCTTGACACTTAAAATGTAGTAGCTTCCTGATCCAGCCTCCACAGAACCAGCTTTCCAGACTAGTCCAGTGTCTCCCGTCCAGTTGCTGTGTGCATCTCCAAACCTTTTCATGCCAGTTGTTCTCCATATATATATATAATATGTCAACTAACGAGACAGAGGGGGCTTCCTGGGGGCTCACTGGTAAAGAATCTGCCTGCCAATGCAGGAGACAGAGGAGATGCAGGTTCAGTCCCTGAGTTGGGAAGATCCCCTGGAGAAGGAAATGGCCACCCACTCCAGTATTCTTGCCTGGAAAATCCCATGGACAGAGGAGCCTGACAGGCTACAGTCCATGGGGCTGCAAAGAGTTGGAAATGACTTAGTGACTAAACAACAACGAAACAGAAGCACGAAGAGAGTTAATTCTATAAAAACAGAAGTGAGTACTTTGGAAAGACCCATAAAGATAAGTTGCTTTCAGGACTTCCATTAAAATAAGTACTAGCAACTTACGTGCAAAGTGCAGAGGGAAATTATAAAATTCTAGGATTCTGCCATCAAATTGTTAGGCAAGTGTATTTAACCTCTTCTTCTGCTGTAAAGAAAGTAAGACTGGATGTCACAGGTGATGCATCATTGTATATACAAAAGGAAACAGTGTTAACATTTATGAACTACTTTTTGCCTGTCAGGCAGGGCTCTGAGCATTTTATCTGCACTAATACATTTCAGAAACTTTAAGAAAGATGGCACAAAGCTCTAATCAGTAAAATATGGGGGAAAAAATGAAAACTATGATTTACATTAAAACAGAATCCTTAAGGAGTGTGTGTCACTTTAAACTTTTTATTGAAGTATAACCTAAGGACTTGGAATGAAAACTGACCTTTTCCAGTCCTGTAGCCACTGCTGAGTTTTCCAGATTTGCTGGCATATTGAGTGTAGCACTTTCACAGCATCATCTTTTAGGATGAAACATCTCAACTGGAATTCCATCACCTCCAATAGCTATATTCAGTTCACTTTAGTTCAGTCGCTCAGTCGTGTCTGACTCTTTGCAGCCCCATGAACTGCAGCATGCCAGGCCTCCCTGTCCATCACCAACTCCTGGAGTTCACTCAGACTCACGTCCATTGAGTCCGTGATGCCATCCAGCCATCTCATCCTCTGTCGTCCCCTTCTCCTCCTGCCCCCAATCCCTCCCAGCATCAGAGTCCTTTCCAATGAGTCAACTCTTCACATGAGGTAGCCAAAGTACTGGAGTTTCAGCTTTAGCATCATTCCCTCCAAAGAAATCCCAGGGCTGATCTCCTTCAGAATGGACTGGTTGGATCTCCTTGTAGTCCAAGGGACTCTCAAGAATCTTCTCCAACACCACAGTTCAAAAGCATCAATTCTTCGGTGCTCAGCTTTCTTCACAGTCCAACTCTCATACATACATGACTACTGGAAAAACCATAGCCTTGACTAGACGGACCTTTGTTGGCAAAGTAATATCTCTGCTTTTGAATATGCTATCTAGGGTGGTCGTAACTTTCCTTCCAAGGAGTAAGCGTCTTTTAATTTCATGGCTGCAGTCACCATCTGCAGTGATTCTGGAGCCCCCCAAAATAAAGTCTGATACTGTTTCCACTGTTTCCCCATCTATTTCCCATGAAGTGATGCTAGCTATGTTAGTAGTGATCAAATCACTACAGATCCAAAATTACCGCAGATGGTGACTGCAACCATGAAATTAAAACACGCTTGCTCCTTGGAAGAAAAGCTATGACCAACCTAGACAGCATATTAAAAAACAGAGATGTGACTTTACCAACAAAGGTCCATCTAGTCAAGGCTATGGTTTTTCCAGTAGTCATGTATGGATGTGAGAGTTGAAATATAAAGAAAGCTGAGCACCAAAGAATTGATGCTTTTGAACTGTGGTGCTGGAGAAGACTTAAGAATCCGTTGGAGAGCAAGGAGATCCAACCAGTCAATCCTAGAGGAAATCAGTCCTGAAAATTCACTGGAAAGACCGATGCTGAAGCTGAAACTCCAATACTTTGGCCGCCTGATGCGAAGAACCGACTCATTGGAAAAGACTCTGATGCTGGGAAAGATTGAAGATGGGAGGAGAAAGGGACGACAGAGGATGAGATGGTTGGATGGCATCATGACACAATGGACATGAGTTTGAGTAAGCTCCGGGAGTTGTTGATGGACAGGGAAGCCTAGCATGCTGCAGTCAAAGGGGGTCACAAAGAGTCGGATGCGACTGAGCGACTGAACTGAACTGAACCTATGGGCAAGAAGTGCACAGATTATAATTTAGCTCATTTTGCAGAAAGGACACATCTGCTCTATCTAGCACCCAGATCAAAAAACAGAACAATGTTCACCTCCCAGGAATTCTTTGTGCATTATTGTGTAAAATTTCCCATTTTTAACGAGCATTTTTAGATGGACAGAGCAGTCCTGGTTTCCATAGTGTGAGAACAAGCTTCCAGGGGAAAGGAACCTTCCAGACAAAAGGACGTGTCTGTGCTATCCACCGATGGGAGGATGCTGCCACCTAGAGGAGACAGGAGGAAATGGATTCTCCCCTCCAGGTCTTCACCCCTGTGGGAGGAGCTGTGGTGGTCTGGACCAGTGGTCAGGCTGGAAGGTAGTACTGCGTAGTGGTCAAGTCAGAGGGTGGCAGCAGCTACCCCAGAGTGATTCTGGGTCTCACCAGGGAACCAGCTGATTGGGCGGTGGCAAAGCCCTTTTTATCCCGTGCGTGCTAAGTCGCTTCAGTCCTGTCTGACATTTGTGAGCCTATCACCTATCCTCTGCCCATGGGATTCTCCAGGCAAGAATGCTGGAGTGGGTTACCATTTCCTCCTCCAGGGAGACCTGCCCGAACCAGGGATCGACCTTGTGTCTCTTGTGTCTCCTGCAATGGTAAGAGAGCGAGTACTTTACCCCTAGAGCCATATCTTGGTGAGTCTCCATTTTTGACATCCATACATGGAAAGAATTAAGTAATATAATGGGTAGGAAGTGCTTGGCCCCAAGCCTGGTTCATAGCATAAGACCATTGGAAATTATGACTCTCAGGCTGACAGGCTAGGGCCGAAAGGAAAACTAGAGGTCACATGGTGGAGGAGAGGCACTCCTTATTGTTGTTACTAAAAAACATTTCTTGGATTTACCCAGTGGTTAAAAATCTACCTGCCAATGCAGGGGACATAGGTTTGATCCCTACTCCAGGAAGATTCCACATGCCTCAGGGCAACTGAGCCCCGCGCCACAACCACTCAGCCTGCACTCCAGAGCCCGGGTTCCTCAACGGGAGAAGCCACCATGGTGAGAAGCCTGCATCCCACAGCCCGGGAGCAGCCCTTGCTTCCTGCCGCTAGAGAAAGCCTGCATGCAGCACAGAGCCCCAGCACAGCCCCAAAGGAATATGTTCCAAAAAGAAAAAAATATTTCCCCGCATGAAGTTTCATGTAGAAATTGAGCCTGTAAAAACAAAACACAAGATGCTCTGGATGCAGAAGGAGCAGAGAGAAGAACTGTGTGGGTCCCCATCCCTACAGCACACATCAGCACCTCTGAGGAGCTTCCAAGTGGCTCAAAGGTGCCCATGAAGCCCCTGAGGTTGGAAAACACCCTCATTTCACAGCTGGGGACACCAAGGGCCGGAGAAGAGAAGGGACTCATTCGAGTCACCAGACTTTGTAACTGAGGCGGGCTGAGCCTCCAAACCTTGTGACTCCACATCCCGTGTTCCCCAGGCTCTCTGCTGACCCCACAAACCATTCACAGATTTGCTTCTTGGCTGATGGGTGAAGGGCCTAAAGGGCCCTCTCAAAGAATGCTCTCCTTTTCCCTCATTCAAATCATGATGGACATCCAGGTGGAGGTGGAGTAAGAGGACATGGGGAGGTGTTTTGGAGAAGACTTCATGCTGTACTGGAGAAGAAATCTCAGAGGCAAAGTTAAGTTGGTGAATTTGAGGAGCTCTGTAGGCAAAGCCAGGTGTCAAAGAGGTAAAAACCCCAGAGGGGGTTTGTGAAACAAAATCGATTCATCAGTGAAAAGTACTTTGAAGGCTGCTAAGTGCTAAACAAACAGGATGTTTATTATTATCAATGTTACTATGACACTTTATGTTAATCAATAGGCCTGGAAGGGATCTTAATTAGGTGAGGAATTGATGCTGTCAGTAAAACACCAAAAATGAAAATAACAAAATGCGAATTTCTGGGCCCCATTTCTACAAGAGAGGCTGATCCAGGGTCACTGGTGTCTCCTTGTGTTAAAGGTGAATGAGATCTCTACCTTCCGTCACTGCTCATAAAGAAAATCCATCATCCTCTTCTGCTTACAGAATTGAGAGTTATTTATTGATTACTTATAACACTAATTACATTTGATGCCTTATCTTCAAAATTTGAAGTGTTCATGATTAGCAAATATATCTCAGGAATGAATGAAGGTGACATTCACTCTTTTCTGTAAGTACAATGAGAATGGCATCTCTTTCTTTTGTAAATAATCTCACTTGATACAATGTAAAATTAAGATCATTCTTGTAAATATCAATCTTGGTTTCTGTGTACTAAGGCAACTGGTGGATGTGACTGATGATCTCCAAAGATGACCATCAGATTCTTCCCTCTCCGTAACTCCTTGCTTCCTTGTATGGAGATGGAGAAGCTGCTTCCTTCACCTTTGATGTGGGCTGACCTTGGTGATTTTCTGGACAACAGAATCCACAGAAGTGATACTCTGAGCCTTCCAAGACTAAGTCATAGGAAACCTCCCAGCTTCTGCCTGGGCCTCTTGGAATGCTCACTGGAGAGGCTCCCTCTATGAGCCCAGCTTCCAAATTCTGGGAAGGCCAAGTGCATGGAAAAGCCTTGTATAGAAGCTCCAGTCAACAGCCTAGCTGAGCTCCCAGCCCACAGCACACACAGGCTGTGATGAGTGAGCCATGTGGGATGTCCAGCTCAGTTGAGCCTTCGGATGACAGCAGCTCCAGCCACGATCTGAATGAAGGCAACTGTCTGAAAGACCCTAAGTGAGATCTGCTCATCTGAGTCCAATCAACTGCTGAGACATGAGAGATAATTACAAAGTACCGTTTCAGGCCACTGAGATCTGGGACTCTTTGTCACATCACAATAGATAATCTGAATGTGTCAATATTTGTGAACCTACCGCCAGTGTATTCTCCCCTGTTGAGCCATCCTGGCGATGTGAATTTAAAATTGACTAATGCCCCTACTAGTCCTTGTTATGCTATATTGATGATGCTTATTGGCTCAGATGGTGAAGCGTCTGTCTACAATGCGGGAGACCTGGGTTCAATTCCTGGGTCGGNCATCCTGGCGATGTGAATTTAAAATTGACTAATGCCCCTACTAGTCCTTGTTATGCTATATTGATGATGCTTATTGGCTCAGATGGTGAAGCGTCTGTCTACAATGCGGGAGACCTGGGTTCAATCCCTGGGTTGAGAAGATCCGCCGGAGAAGGAAATGGCAATCCACATGGGGTCGCAAAGAGTCAGACACAACTGAGCGATTTTCCTTTCCTTTCCTTCCTTTCGTTGACATAAATCTTTCTGCAGAAGTATAATTCAAACAGAAGGATTAAAAAAAAAAAACTCCCGAGACTTCAGAGCTTTTTTTCCCATGTCCTGTGAAAATAATCTTCAAACAGAAACCTGTAATTTGGTGCAACCATTCTGACGATAATGCTGCAATGGACATCTCTGTATTCATAAAGAGCATAAATGCTTGTAAGATGCTCTGTCAAATCAGGACAGGACTGTTGGACTTTCTTCTCCCACTTATATAATGGGACAGAAACACAAGCCCATGACTCTGCTAGATTTCTTATTTTAATGAATAAATAGTCTGTCATTTAAATGAACATGGGAAATGCATGCTCTCCAGTGAACTCCCCAGGGGACACTGGCGTGGGTGGTCCGTGGACCATAGTTTGACGAACGTCAGAGTGCTGGCTGTGCCTGGGTGGGGTGGGGGGGGACAGAGCAGGGCCCTGGTTTCTCCATTGTCCTTTTCCTGCGTTCGCTCCACCAGCGTTCTAGCTCCATCAGTGCGCACCACCTCTATCCCTGCCTGCGTCTGTCTCCCACCCATTTTCTACCTGCCCTGAAGGAAAGTCACCGGTTTTCAGGAATTAAGGACTAGATTCTCTCTGCGCTTCTGGGCATCCCTCCTTGCACATTCTGGCCAGAAAGCTTCCCCTTTGCCCACTCCCCTGCCCGCTGCCGCTGCTGCTCCGCTCTGGGCATCTCACCGTGCCCTCCATCCACAGCCACCTGCCCCTTGGGAGCTCTATCCGCTGACCTCAGAGGCCGAGAGGTACCCAGTGTGGGCGAGCTGGCACCCTCTCTGTGGGTATCACAGCAGGAAATGGCAGCAAAGTCACTTCCCTCACCCAGCCCTTAATTGCCTTAATCAAACCCACAGGGCTTTATTTTTAAAGAAGAGAAGTGATATTTATAGTTAAATAAATGGGATTCCTCAGTAATGACAAGTGTGTATCTGTTCACAGTGTCCTCGTTTTCTTTTTTTGTTTAAATTGTTTTTTAGGATATAATGATGTTTAAAAACCGCACATATTTAATGGGCCTTTGTAAAGTTAAATGAATTACCGCAAGCAAAGGGCTTAGAACAGCAGCCGTTGCGTTTGAAGCATCTGGGGAGTACTAGCTGCTGTTTGCATCGTTGTTGTCATTGTTATTAATCAGAGCTTATTAAAGACAGCAGTAACTGTGGCCTTCCTTGGAAGTCTCTGTAGTTTACCCTAAGAAAGTATGTGATTTTGCCTTCTCATCCACCATGGGTTTTTTATTGGCCTTGAAATAATGTGTTTTAAATGAGCCCAGGAAGTGAAAGAAAAATTAGTCCCAGTCATTGCTGGCCCAGCACAGGAATGGGAAACACTGACCTTTAAGTTGCTCATCTCTCCCTCTAGTCGGCCCTGTGCTTGCCTGTCATGATCTGGTCACAGCTCCTTGACAACCTGAGGATGCAGGCTGGGCCAACACGCTGCTGTTTACAGAGTGTGTATGGTTAACAGGGCCACGTCCGTAGTCAGACGGCTTGGGTTCACATCTCAGCTACTCTACTAACAGCTGTGGCGAGTTGCTCCACTTCTTTTATGCCTCAATTTTCTCATCTGTAATATGGGGTGAGGATGGTTAATATTGGAAGGGTCATGTTGTAAGGAATGAGTCAGGTAACTCTGCACCACAGTGCCCGGCAGCAAAATAGTGTTAGCTCTGGTTAGGTGGTGTCCTGATGGCAAATCCTGGGGTTTAGAAGCTGTTTAGGATCCTCTCTGCGGTGAGCCTTGTGTTAGATGCATTGTTAGGGGTGCGTGTTTGTGTGTGTGCATGTGTGTGTGTATACGTGTCATGTATGCGCCTCTCCAATTCAGTGATTCCCACCTGGGAGCAATTTTGCTTTCCGGGAGACACTTGGCAATGTCTGGAGACATTTTTGGTGGCCACTGCTGGGAGAAGGGGAGTGGCTGTGCAAAGAATAAGAACGCTGCTAAACATCTCACAAGGCAGAGGACCGTCCCCATCCCCTGACAAAAATTCATCTGGTAAAATGTCAACGCACATGCGTCCTGGCGGGGATGGTAAAGAATCCGCCTGCAATGAGGGAGACCCGGATTCGACCCCTGGGTCAGGAAGATTCCCTGGAGACGGGCATGGCAACCCACTCCAGCATTCTTGCCTGGAGAATTCCATCGATAGAGGAGCCTGGCGGGCTACAGTCCTTGGTGTTGCAAAGACTCGGACATGACTGAGCGACTGACACCTTCAAATGTCATTGGCGCTGAGGTTAGAAATCCCTGTTCTGGTTAAAATATAAGCTTCGTAAGGACAGGGACTGCCTCTCTGCCCGCTGATGTATCCCCAGACTGCAGCAAAGCACTGGGTCCTCAGTACATCTCTGCTTAGTGGATGGTCGGCATGAGTGAGTGATGATCAAGGTTCCCAGTGGGTAGAGGGGTCTGTGGAGCTGGTGAATCACATGGCTTGGCTGCAGCCTATTCCCCTGCCTGAGGAGTCTTCAAACCTGGCAGAGAGGGCCCCAAGCCCAGAGGGTAGTAGGAGGATGAGTTAGGGTGAGCCCTGGGATGCAGGTCTCTCTGGGAGCTGGCTGCGGGATCATGGGTTCATGCAGTCTACACCAAGCGTAGCATTCAGGAAAGTCATCAGAAAACTCTCACGCAGCAGCCATCAGAGCAGAGATTCACCTCAGAGCCTGCTGGAGGCAGAGTCCATGGCTTGCAGCCCCCGGGACACCTCACTCGGGTTATTTTGCCATCAGCAGTGTTGGGTGGTCCTGAGGGGGGCTGGAGGTGGTGCTAGTGCTGCCTGCAAAGCCCTTAGGACAGATCCTCTAGGATCTGCTGATTCCAGGAATCTCCCTGTTTCTTTTTTTTTTCTTTAGTAATCACTTCCTGCCCTGGAAAGTGCTACCTCCCAGCATTTCTGCAAGTTTGAAAAGGGAATCCACATCAGCGAATTCCAGCAACCATCTCATTCTAGGCCCAGCATCCGTTGTGCAGAACCAAGGAGGCGGAGGCCCCAACCTGTCCCGTTCACATCCTGCGCTCCTTCCTGCAGAGCAGTGAACCCTCGTGCATAGTGAGGGCGCAAGATGGAGACTAGGGGTGCCGTCCTTCGAAACTGTATCTTCTTGCACCTCCTTTCAAGTCCACGTGACAGTGGCTGGTAGAGAGGCCTTGGAAGTGAGTCCAGAGCATCGTCCAGCCAAGCAGTGACCGAAGGCTTTTCATGCCGGTAACAGGATCTCGCTTGAACTTTTCCAGGAGTGCAGCTCTGAGCTGGTAAATACTTCCAGGCTTCAGGAATTGCAAAGTAAGCTTTGCGATCAATATGTGCATGTATTTAAAAAATGAAGGTACTAAATTTGATTTTACTAAAATTTAACAGAAGAAATTGAGGTTATGCGAAATGAATTTCTGATCAGATAACTGCTCTTCTCTACAAGGTATTAATTTAAGAGATTCTTTTAAGGTGAAATAGCAGAGCGTGGAAAAATTAGGAGATTAGAGCTATTATAGTGTTTTTTTAAACTCCATGTTTTAATTTGAAGCAGAAGAGGTTGATACCCACAAGGCTCTGTGACAGATGTTGTTCAGCAAATCCTTCATTCTTTCTCTCCTCATTGCTGGACGACACTCCCCAGTGTCCTTTCTGATCAAGTTGCACCTGCACTTTAGATGGCCTACGGGCAGGAGTGCTATGGGTCAGCTTCATGGCCCATGAAAACTGCAGTGGGTGGTCCTCCATGCTCCTCCCCATCCCACCGACTGGATGCATGGAAATCCACGCCACCTCGATGCCCATGCTGACTGCCGGGGTCAGACACCTGGAGGCCTGAATCACCAATTAAGGCAGAGCTGCTGCCAATCAGGAAACAACTATTTGAAACTTCTATCATGTTGAGCCTCTATATATTTTGGATGTGTTTGTTAAGGTAGTTAACATGACCTTAACCAGTCCTCTTGTTCTTTAATTAAATTGGCACAACAATCACTATAGTTTTTCCAATATGTGCTTTTTTAAAATATTGAGTGTTGGTTTTATTCACAAATTAGAGAAGGAAATGGCAACCCACTCCACTGTTCTTGCTTGGAGAGCCCCATGAACAGAGGAGCCTGGCAGGCTGCAGGCCATGGGGTCTCAAAGAGTCAGACACAACTGAGCGACAAACACTTTATTCACAAGTAATCCTTTCAGGAAAACCCCTAATAATAATGGCTAAAATTTACTGGGCTCTTACTATGTGACAGACACTCTGCTAATTACTTACACGTACTAATCCATGTAATTTTTGCAACAGTCGTATTATGTATGAAT
>SJYW01022049.1:731340-742055 GCA_006410735.1 Raphicerus campestris | reverse complement strand
CACACACACACACACACACTGCTCTCTACCTGGGCACCCTTCCCAGTAAAGTCTCTTGCTTAGTCAGCTTTCGTGTCTCCTTGGACAATTCATTTCTGACATAAACAAGAGCCCACTCTCGGGCCCTGGAAGGGGTCCCCCTGCCTGCAACACTGTCAGGACAGGAAGAGGTGAGATCAGTTAGGGCAGGGAGAACCATGTCAAAAGCAAGACAGGCTGCAGAGTCTGGGCTTTGGCTCCAACAGGAAGTTGGATATGGCAAGGAGAGAGCCAGGCAAATCAGAGGGGTCCAGAAGAGCAAATAACCCAGAAGAGGGCGGCTCGTGGCAGCACCAGGAAGCACAACCTGAGCCCAGAGGGAAATCTCCCCGCCCGTTAGGGGACCCAGGGTCACTTTATGAAGCTCCAGCTTTGACGTGGGTTCAGTTCTGCCTTCATCACTCACCTTGGACAACTTACCTAATTGTGGTGAACCTCACTTCTCGTGGAGAACTCAACTCGCCCCAACATTTCATTAATTTATTCACAAATGTAACGCTGATGAAAGAAAGTCTTGCCTTCGGCAATTATAATTAGGGGACTCCTGGAATTATCGTTAAAATTTAGGCAGATAGTGAAATGAATTTTCTTCAGGGATCCTACAAAATGCCTCCTTTCCAAGCTAACTCAGAGTCTCAGACAAGAAATTAAAACCTGAACCAACCAAGAACTACAGAATCCAAAAATTCTTCTATTTTCAAATATTTTTCTGCTGATTGATAAATAGTGCTAAACTTATTAGACTCAGATTTTCATCATGATTAAAAATCTTGATTGTGGTAAATCTCATTATGGTTTTAATTTGCATGTCCCTAATGGTTAATGATTTTGGGGTTTTTTTCATGTACCATCTATCTATATGTTCTGTTTGGTGAAATGCTTCTTCATGTCTGTTGCCCATTTAGTAGTTGAATTTATTTTATTTTACCATTTAGTCTGGGATCTGCATGGCTAAAATCCGCTTGTTCCTCTCTGCCTTCCGACTTCAACAATTACACACACCTTCTCCACTGTCCCCAAACCTCTCATTCTCTTCTTTCAATGATCTCAACCCTTTAGCCCAGGTGAGATACACATCGTGAGAGCAGAAGCACCTCTAACTTTCAGGACTGAACGCTCCTCCCCATGGCTGCTGTGGCCACTTGGTGTGAGTTAGAAAGAAGCACTCTTTCCTTAATAGGAAAAATTAAGGATTTTCAAAATTAGAATGACCTTGCAGTCAATACCCTCTGGATTTATGAAATGCAAAACCTGCTCAACAGCACAGATCCTACACTATACACGCCTGCCCCCTTCCATCTTTCTGCCCCAGGGTTACTAATTGATATCCATCCATCCACTTGTTTCCTGCATACCTGCTTCTTCTCTCATCCTGCCTTACTAAGGATCTTTCTCATGAACTACTGTTAGGAAGGGGTCAATTTGTTCTTGGGTTAATCCACACCAAAAGTCTTCGGCTCCTCCTCATTCTCAGCAAAAAAATAAACAAAAATTAGTTGATACTCAGTCTAAGAAAGAAATGGAAACATTTATTTGAGCCATGCTGAGGAGCATAATGCAAGAGATGGTCTTTCAGAAAGCTCTGAGGACTCTTCAAAAGAGGCGAGTGGGGAGACCAGGGTATACATGATTTTGGTAAAGGAGTACAAGCCATCAGGCACACATCTTGGCAGAAGGTTACTGCTCTTTGTAAGGAATAGATACCACCGTTAATGGATTTAGCACTTTTTGAAGTACGGAACATGCAAGAATCCGTGTTCATACAGTTTGCTCCTGAAAATATCTAACCATCTGCAGACCAGTTCTGCCAGTTTTCCCAGAGCACAAAAGGTCTCCTCCCGATCTTAGCCCTGAATTCCTTTCCCTGTGTCTTGCAGGTCAGTGACTGCAGTAGCTAATGACTTGATTCTTGCAGAACTTGATGGTGGGCAACACTGTTTATTTTACAAACCCCCTCCCTGTGGTCTTAATTTTGAGCAAGGTTTCCATGACCAAGTTGTCTCTCAGCTCTAGGAACGCCCATTTCCAGGTCAAGCAAGGATTTTGTTGACAGGCCATTCTATGTGCTGTTACTGGACTGGACTCTTCACAGTAACCCAAAGCCTCCAGATCCCCAGTGTCAGCAGTCCATCACGGTCCAGGAGATGGTTTCCTCTTATTGCTTCTTCTCATGTCTAGAGTGACACGTTATAATCATTGATCTTACAGGATTATACATTTAGCCACTTGTTTCAAGTTGCCTAGTCATTATTATTTTTATCAGAGACTCAGTCACGTATCTGGTAGTGCATGAAACAACACCGTAAAGTAGGCAGACTACAAGTTCCATGCCTGCTGACATTAACGCGGTCGTAAGGAACTAATGCTATCTTCTAAGGAGTTACCTACTTCGCCCTAAAAGAAGAAAAATTGATCTTTATGGCTGAGCAGCTATTTCTGCCATCAGGGAGGTCTGATTAATGCAAAACACAAATGCACAATGCACACCAGCAGGGAGAAAAGTGGCCAAGGCGGGCAGGAAAAAAATTCATTGAAACTTGTCTTGTCTTACCTTAAAATATGAATGTTATCATCAGCAACATATAAACAAGCTTATGTCTCTCCAGTCTTAGAGAGAGAGAAGAAAAGAAAAAATTAACATCCTCCGTCTAGGACCGTTCTCATTTCTTTACAGGCAAATTCTTGGATTTGGCCACCTGATGGGAAGAACTGACTCCTTGGAAAAGATCCTGATGTTGGGAAAGATTGAAGGCTGGAGGAGAAGGGGATGACAGAGGATGAGATGGGTGGATGGCATCACCGAAGCAATGGACATGAGTTTGAGTAAGCTCCGGGAGTCTGTGATGGACAGGGAAGCCTGGCGTGCTGCGGTCCATGGGGTCGCAAAGAGTTGGACACGACTGAGCGACTGAACTGAGCTGAGCTTCTTGGAAGGCCTGTCTGTGTTGTCTCTATTTTCTCACCACCACTCTCACTTACTCCAAATTGGCTTCCTCCCACTATTCCAAAAATCTTGCTCTAGCTAAATGCCTAGTTATAGTGTCTCTCAACTTTAATCTCACTAAATTTCTCTAGAAAATTGATCCAGTCTACCACATTTCTTTGAGGTGCTCTTCTCTTGCCTTCTGCAATGTCATACTCTCCTTGGTTTTTCTCCTAAGACTACCTGATCTTTCTCCTCTTCTCCTTTAAATAGAGGAGCTCTTGGGAGCCATGCTGGGACTCTTTCTCAAACAGTATTCTCACCATCAAGCAATCTCTTCCATGCACCTACTCCATCCTTCTCCCTAAACCCAAGATGAAGAGTTCCAGCTCAGGTCTCTTGTCACGGGGACCCAAACAGGCACATCCCATGACTGTTGATGTTCTGCTCTAGAGGGCCCCACAGGCTTAAGAGTCCCAAACCAAACTATTCCCACACATCTGCTTCCCCTCTTGTGTTCTCTTCCAGTATGTTCAGTTCAGTTCAATTGCTCAGTCGTGCCCAACTCTTTGTGACCCCATAAACCACAGCACGCCAGGCCTCCCTGTCCATCACCAACTCCCAGAGCCTACCGAAACCCATGTCCATTGAGTCAGTGATGCCATCCAACCATTTCATCTTCTGTCATCCCCTCCTGTCCCCAATCTTTCCCATCATCAGGGTCTTTTCAAATGAGCCAGATCTTCGCATCAGGTGGCCAAAGTATTGTAGTTTCAGCTTCAACATCAGTCCTTACAATGAACACCCAGGACTGATCTCCTTTAGGATGGACTGGTTAGATCTCCTTGCAGTCCAAGGGACTCTCAAGAGTCTTCTCCAACACCACAGTTCAAAAGCATCAATTCTTCGGCATTCAGCTTTCTTTATAGTCCAACTCTCACCTCCATACATGACCACTGGAAAAACCATAGCCTTGACTAGATGGACCTTTGTTGACAAAGTAATGTCTGTGCTTTTTAATTTGTTGTCTAGGTTGGTCATAACTTTCCTTCCAAGGAGTAAGCGTCTTTTAATTTCATGTCTGCAATCCCCATCTGCAGTGATTTTGGAGCCCAGAAAAATAAAGTCAGCTACTGTTTCTCCATCTATTTGCCATGAAGTGATGAGACTGAATGCCATGATCTTAGTTTTCAATATTCACCTAGCTATCAGCCCAGAAGCTCAGCAGTCACCCAGCCCTTCACATTCCACACACTCAAATCACCCTTGCACCTATTTCAACTACTTCTCCAAACCTGCCTCTATTCTACCCTGTGGCCCTAGCCCAAGACACCAAACTCCAAAGAGCTTCCAAAGATGCACCTAGACCAGCTGGGCCTATGTAGACCTTGGGCCTTGCGCTCCAAATCCTCCTGAGGGGATTAGTGCTTCTGGGTCTGTCTTAGGAAGTCTGACTGCAAGGAGGGATAGTGAGCAGTGGGTCCTGTTCACTGGATCCTGGNAGAAGTTCACAGTTCACGTATTGCTGAAGCCTGGCTTGGGGAATTTTGAGCATTACTTTACTAGCATGTGAGATGAGTGCAACTGTGCGGTAGTTTGAGCATTCTTTGGCATTGCCTTTCTTTGGGATTGGAATGAAAAATGACCTTTTCCAGTCCTGTGGCCACTGCTGAGTTTTCCAGATTTTCAGTTTTCCCCAAATATAAAGTGAAAACCTTACTTGGAGTCCTGTGTAACTTTAAAACTCAGACTTAACTGAATTCAGGTATGTGGGGTTCTCTCCTTCCTGAGGATCAATGGGGAGAGGGCTAGTTAGAAAACTTCTAACCAGAGGCTCCATCCTAACTTGGCGATTCTATTTAAATAACATATTTTGTCTAAAAAGCCTTTTACCATACTATGACATCCAATATTTATGTTGAGAACTCATGAAAATGTCAGGAGCGAATGACGCTGCTGTGAAACTATGTGGAAGGGGCTTGGATTCATTCTCTGACTCAGGTAAGAGTAAGAGGCTGAGGGTGAAGGAGAGAATGTGACTGTCACCGAAGCTCAGGTCTGAAAAAACAAAGATGGAGCTTAGACTTTAATCCTTTCACGAAGCTTTCTTACCCGCAGTGGGTCAGTAAATTCTAGGATCAGCCTTCTCTCTCCTGCTCACCTCTTGGTTGAAACTTTGTCAGTCTTTACCCCTTCAAGGCTGTTTGCAGTATATTTTTGTTTTTAAAGCTGAACTGCAAACTTTATTCATTTTCACGTCTCCTGGCCTTTTCCAACCTGTNTGTCAGTCTTTACCCCTTCAAGGCTGTTTGCAGTATATTTTTGTTTTTAAAGCTGAACTGCAAACTTTATTCATTTTCACGTCTCCTGGCCTTTTCCAACCTGTGCCAATTTCTTGTGTTTTCCTTGTCTTTCATGACTTTGACACTTCTGAAGAGTTCTGTTGAGTTATTTTGTAGACTGTCTTCAGTTTGGACTTGTCTGATGTTTTCTCACAAGTAGACGGGGGTTTTGAAGTTTCTGCAGGAAACCTTCACGGAGGTGTCGCGTCCTTCTCCGTGTACCGTGTTGGGGGCCCACGATGTCAGCATGTTTCATTCTGGTGATGATAACCGTGACTACTGAGCTTCGGATGTCTGTCGGATCTTCACTGTAAGATGGAGACTTCCATTTGTAATTAACGCATATTTGGGGGAGAGGCTGTGCCGCTCTCTGGGAGTTATTTGTAACCTGATGTTCCTTCTGTGTGCACATTGGGGCAGGAGGTGTGTTTTTAACAAAACTTTGTTGCTATAAGAAAGACCTGTGGCTACATCTTGAGAGGCAGAAAGAAAATGGTATTAAGGCAGATTTCTACTGCGTCTGGATGGGGGGAGAGGTACAGTGACAACTGAACGGAGTTCGGTACTTTTTGTCCATGAGTTAATTCAGCAAATGTTTGTTAATAAATGCTAACTTTTTTTTTCTAGTGTCTACAATTTGGCACTGGTATTATTAGGCTGTACATCTGTCATTTCAGTTCTATTTTAAAGTAGATGTTATCACCCATTTTACAGATGAGGATCCTGAAGTTTAAGGAAGCAAGTTGCTCAAAAAACATGTGGCAGAACCGGGACTTGAACCCTGGCCTGTCTAACTCAAAACCATGTTATTTCCGTGACACCAAGCTCACTCCCTTCTATGGGCCAAGCCCTGTGATCAGTGCTGAGGACACGGAAGCACAAGACGCGGGTTCAGGAAGAGCTGCTGCCCCAGCGTGGGAGGGCTTTGGAAGCAGCACAGAAGGCCTGGGGGGGAACCATTACTTGGGTGTCATCCTTTTTTTTCCCGAGAATCACTGAGCCGATTTTACTCAAGNACGCGGGTTCAGGAAGAGCTGCTGCCCCAGCGTGGGAGGGCTTTGGAAGCAGCACAGAAGGCCTGGGGGGGAACCATTACTTGGGTGTCATCCTTTTTTTTCCCGAGAATCACTGAGCTGATTTTTCTCAAGTTTTTACTGAGTCAGGGTAAACTTGCCAGGCTGCCTTCAGCGTAGTTACCCAGAAAACGGAGCTGACATTGATGGTGTGCTTATTGCTCTCCATGATTTATCTCAGGCACCCTGTGAACTGGGTACGTCTTCCCCACTTAGCTCATGAGGACACCAAGGCTCAGAGAGGATAACATACACAAAGTCACCAGCTGGTAAGTGGTAAACTGAAGCTTGACCCCAGATCTGGCTGCCTTCAAGGTCTGCAGGACCCTTTGGTCCTCCGGGGGCCCGAACGCCAGCATCCTCGCCACCAGTGGGACGCGGCCTCTGTCGTCCTCTCGTCTGTAGAAGGACGCCAGTGATCACATCGTGCCTGATGGGCGCTGACAGCAGTGCATTCGCAACAGCTTTTTTTGTTGTTCAAACCGAAAGATCTTTGTGCAGCTTTTGCTTTTTTAAACCACCTCCTCCCACAGTCCATTCATGTCAACAGAAGGAAAATGGAAAGTGATGACTCTGAATCATTTGTGACATATAAAATCCTGCTTTACAAGCAAGCATCTTCCCCGAGAGGTACAGCATAGGGTAAGTCAGGTCTCCCCGCCCACTGGCATGTGATGAGAGACTCTAGTTCCTCCTAAAGTCAGTGCTTGAAAGTGATGTGAAAGAGAAATTCGCTCAATTGTGTCCAACTCTTTGCAACCCCGTGGACTATACAGTCCGTGGGAATTCTCCAGGTCAGAATATTGGAGTGGATAGCCGTTCCCTTCACCAGGGGATCTTCCCAACACAGGGATCGAACCCCGGTCTCCCATACTGCAGGCAGATTCTTTACTGTCTGAGCCCCCAGGGAAGCCCAAGAATACTGGAGTGGGTAGCCTATCTCTTCTCCAGGTTATCTTCCCCACCCGGGAATCGAACCAGGGTCTCTTGAATTGCAGGCAGATTCTTTACCAGCTGAGCCACCAGGGAAGCCCGTAGAGTCAATGCTTAGTAAATAACATTTGCTGCTGCTGCTAATAGTTTGTGGCCTTCATGTTGCCAGGCATCGGCTGAACTGTCCAGTGAGGGAGGGGATGGAAAGTTTTCTCATTCTCCTGCCGCTTCCATTTTGACATCTCCCTTGGTGTTCTTAGGTGATTGAGCTTTCTATTTTTTTAAAAATCAGTTTTGAAAATGAAAAAGCAAGGTGGAGTAGTTGTACTTGGTGGTTGGGAAAGAAACAAATACTGATTATGAGCAAGGCCAGGGACTGGGATGGGGAGGTCAGCTGACTATCTGGTTTATTATAATCATTCCATTTTGTCTTTACCACATATAGTTCACTGATTATCTTGACTCCTACCATTCTGGTAGAGGCAATGAGAAAGAATGGCCAAAGATAAGACGATCAGTGGCTGTGAAAAAGAACAGGGCATAAGAAATTGAATGGCTTTCTTCCTCTTAGTTTGGAATCCCCCAGACTAGACTTAGAATCAAGGATTCACGTGTAGGTAATTTACTTGGAAGGTGCAGAAAGCATAGGCAGGGAATTGGGGGAATGAGCTGGAAAAGGACAAAGGTCAATAAAGGGATGTGTTATACCAAGCTAGCTGATAACAGGGACTAGGAGCTAGAGCTACTGGTGAACCCCGAGATGCAGCGGTCCCAGGCGGCGCCAGTAGTAAAGACTCCGCCGGCCAGTGCAGGAGATGCCAAAGACGCAGGTTTGATTCCTGCGTCGGAAAGATACCATGAATAGGAAATGGCACTCCTCACCAGTATTTTTGCCTGGAAAATTCCATGGGTCAGACACGACTGAGCAACTGAACACACACACAGGCACGTGTCAGAATCATCCAATGCTCCCCCGCCATCCCACCCAGGGAAGGAAGCTGGGATATTTATCCATCAACTTCAGAGTGTCAGGGATTGACGGCTGTTTCCATGAGGTGTGCTGGGCCCACAAAGTGGTTTCCACAGCTTGGGAGAAAGCTCTCAGGCAAAGAGATGCAAATGCTGGCAGTCAGAAGTCAGCTGGTGTTCACTGAAGTGGAAAGACTGTGAGATGGGCACTAATAACATCCTCTGCTGCTGCTGCTGCTAAGTTGCATCAGTCGTGTCCAACTCTGTGCAACCCCAGAGACGGCAGCCCACCAGGCTCCTCTGTCCCTGGGATTCTCCAGGCAAGAACACTGGAGTGGGTTGCCACTTCCTTCTCCAATGCATGAAAGTGAAAAGTGAAAGTGAAGTTGCTCAGTTGTGTCCAACTCTTAGCGACCCCATGGACTATAGCCTACCAGGCTCCTCCGTCCATGGGATTCTCCAGGCAAAAGTACTGGAGTGGATTGCCATTGCCTTCTCTGATAACATCCTCTACGTTCCCTTAAGACAAGCAAAGCAGCTAAGCTTCCCCCAGGGCTCCCCATATCATTAAATGTACCTCTATATACCCAGCTTCTGATGCCGAAGACGTTACAATTTTCCTTGATACGTTTTTTGGTTTGGATTTTTGTTTTGCTTTGTGTGTGTTTGTTCTTGCCACACATTCAATCTAACCCCAAATCCTACAAATTTTATCTCCATAATATATCTTGAATCCTACTACTTCTCACCATCTCCATCATTATCTTTTACTAGGTTTCTGCAATAGCTTCCTAGTCTGAATTCTTGTTTATATGCTCATCCCCCACATGGTAGCCAGAGTAATCTTTTAAAACTTAGATCACTTTACTCCCCATCTCGAAATTATCCCCTTTTCACTCTTAGAAGAAAATCTGAAGTCCTTCCCAAGTTCCACATGATCTGGCCCCTGGCTGCACCCTTGATTTCAGTTTCCATCCACTCTCCTCGCCACTCTCAGTACTCCCGCCAGACTGATTTTCCTGGCTGCATTCCTGCCCCAGGGCCCTTGCACTTGTCCTGTCAATATAAAACTCTCCCCTCGGTGGTCCTGTCACTCAGTCAGCTTATTCAGGTACTTGCTCAAATGTCACCTGTGTAGGGAACACTTTTTAAAATACTTTATCTAAAAAATAACCTTTTGTCACTCTTTGCTCATAACCTGGCTTTATTTATTTTTTTCATAACAATGATCATGACCTGGCTGATTTTAGTTTATCGTTTTATTTCTTGCCCTCTTCTGAACTAGAATATAAATGCTGCCAGGTNAAGGTGTGCAGCAGAATCACTGCAAATCAACTATCCTTCAATTAAAAATAGAAAAGTAAAGATGTGGGCAAGGCCATGCTCGCCCTGGGATTCTGAATAGAATCCTATCCTGCCTCTTCCTAGATGCTGGTGGGGGCTGCGAAATCCCTGGCTTGCAGCTGCATGGGTCCAAACTCTGCATCTGTGGTTGCACAGGGCTCTCTGTGTCTCTCCTCTTTTTCTTAGGAAGACACTAGTCATACTATTAGACATGCCCCCCACCCCAAACTAAGTATAACCTCTTCTTAACTAATGTCATTTGTAAAGACCCAAATTCCAAATAGCATCACATTTGTAGGAACAAGGGGTTAGGACATCAACATATCTTTTTGAGAGGGGACGCAGTTCAACCCACAACACCAAGTAACCACAATGCACTGTGGCAACCGCCTTAGATGAGCTGAGGGTGGACTTTGGGAAACCAAGCTAAAGACAGCTTTTGGCAAGCAGGGGAATCCGGGATGACTTCCTGGAGGAGGTGGCCTTTCAGCCATGTATTAATAGGTAGGATTAAGACATGCAGCAATGGAGAAAGAAAGGCATTCCAGGCAGAGGGGAATGCAGGAGTGGAAGCACGAAGGAGGGAATTGCAGGGCAGTAATGCTAGACTGGATGAAGCACAAGCTGGAACCAAGATTGCCGGGAGAAATATCAATCACCTCAGATATGCAGATGACACCACTCTTATGGCAGAAAGTGAAGAGGAACTAGAAAGCCTCTTGTTGAAAGTGAAAGAGGAGAGTGAAAAAGTTGGCTTAAAGCTCAACATTCAGAAAACTAAGATCATGGCACCTGGTCGCATTACTTCATGGGAAATAGATGGGGAAACAGTGGAAAAAGTGTCAGACTTTATTTTGGGGAGCTCCAAAATCACTGCAGATGGTGACTGCAGCCATGAAATTAAAAGATGCTTACTCCTTGGAAGAAAAGTTATGACCAACATAAACAGCATATTCAAAAGCAGAGACATTACTTTGCCAACAAAAGTCCATCTAGTCAAGGCTACGGTTTTTCCAGTGGTCATGTATAGAAGTAAGAGTTGGACTGTGAAGAAAGCTGAGCGCTGAAGAATTGATGCTTTTGAGCTGTGGT
>SJYW01022049.1:679278-715606 GCA_006410735.1 Raphicerus campestris | reverse complement strand
TGCCACATCTTGTTTACCCCACATTCACTCCAGCCCCACCCCATCTTGCTCTTGGCTTTGTTGGTGTTTGGAGGAAAATTGCTGCCTGGGATCGTCATGACATACATCCCTATTCAAGTCCAAACCTGGATTTGTTTTTTTCCAAAGCTGCAGTTATGAAAAAAAAAAATAAATTCAGTATTTATCAAGCAGCAAACCAGTAGGAAATTATAACCTCTTTAAATAAATATGTATCCAATTATAGGGAAGCACAGTCTATTTCTGCAGCACTGTCAGGATTTCCCTGCAAGCAGAGTCTGCAGACAGTGTTCCAACCCCCTAGGCCCCTGCCCACATCCCACTGGGCATTAACCTCAGAAATACCATCTCAGCTGGTCTCTCTGCAAACAGTGAGCCAGGCTGTGCTGAAATGCCCTGAGCAGGCTTGAGAGGGACCCGGGTCCCCTTTTAGAATCCCCTGATTAGCACCCAAACACAAAGCCACAATCGCCTACCAGCCACCCTAGACTGTCTGGCTTGTCCACAGGTTTCTGCCCAGCATGCATGTCTGGGTTTAGCAGTGGTTCCCCTTGCAGAAAAGTCAGGAGTTGCAGACAGCACTAGATTTAGCCATTTGGGGGGAAACTCACACCCAAGCTGCTTCATGTGATGCACTAACCATTCCCTCCAAGCCGGCCCACACTTCATGTTCAAGTCCACAGATGTTTACTGAGCATAGAATGCCGTGTCCACACATGCCGTAAACGAAGTCCACAGATTGCAGAAGGGAACGCAGATTTCTGCTGATGGATGGTAACCTTGCAAATACCATCACCCAGTGGGTCTTGGAATTAGTTCCTCCCTTTAGCAAAGATTTACTAAGCATATATTACGTGCCAGGCACTGCTAAGACACCTGGCTCCCTTCCGCAACTTTTTTGAGTCTTTGCTAGAAGGTCACCTTCTCATTGGGGTCTCCGTCTTTAATATTGTCCCCTTCCTACCCCATTCTGGGCCCACCTGCCCTCCTTTACTCTGCATGAATTTTTCTCCAGCACTTACCACCACCTAATATATTAGGTGATTTACCTTTTGTCCACTATTTTGTAAGAGAGTAAGCTCATTAGAAAGTGAGCTCCACAGGGCAAGGGTGGGGCGGACTGGGGTGTCTCATTTGCGTTTGCTGCCATAGCCCCACTAAGGTCAAGGTTCGGCGCATGCCAGATGCTTAGTCAGTGTTGGTTGAATTGAAATCAGATCACTGTTTTTGGAGGCAGACACATCAGATTAAATTCCGGTTCAAGGCTGAGTGACGCTGAATCCCTCTTCACTTTCTTAATGTGGAACGTCCACGGGGTCTGGAGAGCCTAGAACAGTGCCTGGCACACAGATACGACTTGGAAACTGGCAGGCTGGCTCTTGAGGGTCAGGTTTGGAGTGGGAAGTTTGTGTTTCATGGAAGCCTCATCCGTCAGGGAGGCCTGGGTTTGAGTTCTGGGGCTGCCACTTCCTAGCTCCGTAACCTTAAGCAAATCACGGAGCCTCTCAGAGCCTCAACATCCTGTTTGTAAAGTGGGTCTCAAACCAGCACTTCTACCACCCCAGAGAGTCACTGGGATGTGGCACGAGGTGTCCAGGCACAGAGCAGTCATCCAGGCTCACTGGCCCCCCCTTTCCCTCCTTCCAGGGGGGCTGTGGGGAGCCGGGGAGCAGGAGCCTGCAAAGGCCCAGGGCCCTAGGGCAGGGCACTTGGTCGCAGAAGGGCTATTGGCCCCCCGGCACCCTGCCTATCTGTCCCCTGTTGCACCTCCACAGTTACCCAGCCTGGGCTTCGCAAGGATGGCTCCAGCTCCCCTACCTTCTCAGGCCCACAGTCTCTGCTCTCCCAAGACACTGTCTCTCTGCTCGCTTTGGCACTGATGGGCTCTAAACATGTCCAAAATTAGAGGATGGCTTCCCCCCGGAACCCACAGCAAGTCCCAGGAAGAGGGGTCTCCTGGGGGATGGAGGGCTTCTTCAGGAATGGGGGTGGAGGGTTGACTTCCAGGGACTCTGGCTGGCTTTGCAAGAGCAGAGGAAGACCAGGAGGGGCTGCAGCAGCTCTGCAGCTGCCAGTCAAGGAAGGGGGTGGGGCTTAGGCTGGATGGGATTCAGAACAGGCAGGTAGCCATGGCAACCTTTCCTGTCACTCCAAAACAAGAGATGCCTGTCTACCTCCCGTGTCTAGGAGAAGCCCCAGAGAGGACTGGTGGGGCCAAGGTCGGTCACCGCTCCCACCTTACTGCCCTAAAGGGGTTGACTCTTTTGAGGACGGTCTTGCCTCCCCACCACTAGCATGGTGTTGGGGTAAAGCCTGAGGCTTGCACAGGAAGCCCTTCAGCAGGCATGGGGGATGGGAGGGGAGGTGACACCACTGCCCACGCTGCGGGAGAGCTGGGAACTTAGGAACAATCTTAAAGTTGGCACTTCCGCCCAAGGCAGGGATGTATCAGTCTCCACATGGGTCTGGCTTCCCCATCGCAGCTGGCTTGGTGGATACTGACTTGACAACACCCCAGAGCAGCCCTGCTCGGGAGGTGCTGTGCTCCGGAGTTCAGGACCCTCTCTGGGCCTTGGCAGGAGCAGCAGAGTCCGGCCAGTAGATGCGCACGGGACAGTGGATTAAGAGCATCGCATGTCCGAGGTCTAGTGGGGAAACTCGGGACAGTGGATTAAGAGCATCGAGTATCCGAGGTCTAGTGGGGAAACCCGGGCTTCTCATCTGCCTCTGGGCAGCCTGGGTTGGCCACCAAAGCACCGGGTTCATCCTGGGGTTGCTACCTCGTCCTGAGCTCCTCTGCTGGGCACTCTGCTGGGCATTTGCCTGCACGATCTCATCTCATCCCAGATCAGCCTGAGGGTGCTACTGCCAGGAGCCCCATTCTGCAGCCAGTGAGGCTTAGCCAGGCCCAGCCACATTCCCAGGGCACACTTGAGCAGCAGAGCTGCTTTTAAAGCCAGCTCAGTCCACCTCCCAAGCCCTCTTTGCAGATGAAGAAACCAAGGCTAGGGGAAGCCAAGGCCACTCACTAGGAAATATCAGAGCCGTGAGGCTCTGAGGCCAGGATCCTTAGCCTGGGGTCTATGAACATGCGTGGGAAGAAATACAACTTAATGTTCACTCACTTCTAACTGAAATTTAGTATCTCCTTCAAGTGTGAATGTAAGCAACACACCATTTACGGTAACAGCAGTTACGGTAACCTCTGACTTTGTCACCAGTCGAAATCACAGGTGTTTCCATGTCACACTGTGGCAGAGATCCTGAAATATCATCTGTGCTTATGTCTACTCTGAAAGCACAGTGCTTGTGACACCATTAGATCGTGTCATGTAAAAGGAATAAGGAAATACAGTCAGTTCAGTCGCTCAGTCGTGTTTGATTCTTTGCGACCCCATGGACTACAGCACGCCAGGCCTCCCTGTCCATCACCAACTCCCGGAGCTTGCTCAAACTCATGTCCATTGAATTGGTGATGCCATCCAACCATCTCATCCTCTGTCATCCCCCTCTCCTGCCCTCAATCTTTTCCAGCACCAGAGTCTTTTCCAATGAATCAATTCTTTGCACCAGGTGGCCAAAGTACTGGAGTTTCAGCTTCAGCATCAGTCCTTCCAATGAACACCCAGGACTGATTTCCTTTAGGATGGACTGGTCAGATCTCCTTGCAGTCAAAGGGACTCTCAAGAGTCTTCTCCAACACCACAGTTCAAAAGCATCAGTTCTTCTGTGCTCAGCTTTCTCTGTAGTCCAACTCTCACATCCATACCCGACTAATGGAAAAACCATAGCTTTGATTCTACAGACCTTTGTCAACACATACATTGCTATAGCCCAATTTAAAACTGTTTTATAACTTTTTTTAAAAATGCAACAATGTTGACTTGTTTTGTAATCATATATAGTTTATGATTTAAAAACATTGTTCTGAGAAAGAGCCTACAGTCTTGACCAAACGGTCTCAGGGGTCATAGCATAGAAAAGATTAAGCCAGCCTGCCCCCAGCCTGCGTTCTTAACCACTGACTCATCTCTCCCTTTTCTCTTGACTCCAGCAGAGTCAGAAGCTTGGACTAGCTTGGGGCTGGCACATTCGGACAGGCCTGTCCCTCTCCTCCTCTTCCTGATGACTCTCCTGTACACTTTTCCATCTCTTGGCCAGGCAGGAGTTAAAATGCCCAGTTCTCTGGAGAATCCACTCTTCCCTTTTACAACCAAGTCAGGTTTGTGCCAATTTCCAGGCACCAATTACAGGCCAGCTCTCTCAGACCAATTAAAATGTGCAGGTGCCATAATCTCGACATCAACAGTCTGGGGTTATCTCAGCAGATATTTTTCATGAAATATTTATAAGAGACTCTGAGGATTTTAACCCCTTCCGTGGCCAGGCCTCCCTGTTCCAGCAGTGCTCTTGTAGAAGCCTGCAGTGATGGGGACGGGAGGGCAGAGAGGCTGGGAATGACTGGAGTCAGGGAGGAGGGAACAGGACTTCACAGAAGTTCTTTTAAAACAACAAAAGAAGAATCTGAAGAATTGGACTAATCAAGCGCTGGTGTTCTGGAGAGTGCCCTTGTGGGTTCCAGAAGACCCAGGTTTCAGTCTGGACCCTCTGGTACCCTTGCTGTATGACCCCAGGCAAGCAGATCACTAGTCCTCTCTGGTTTTCTGTGTCGTCGATTGTAAATGAGAGGAAATGGCCTTCACATAGCTGGGGCAGGAAGTTCACAGCTGAGAGGGTGGGAGAGGCTTTGGAAAGGGTTCCTGCCTGCAGGAGACTCCTCTCCAGCTGCTCTGGCTCCTGAAGCAGGTGACCTGGGCTCTTCAGCTACCAGGAGTGGGGTGTCAAGGGCACCGAGTGAGTGCTGATGAAACGTTAGTGGAATGAACCCATGACTAGACTTGATCACTTCCCAGCTCTGTGACTGGCTGCAAAGGTCTGTCAGTCTCTTCGCCAGTAACAGGGGTTCCTGGACCCAGACCCTCAGGGTTGTCCTGCGGATGAGTGGAGACCACGCTCTTAGGAAAGTGGAAAGACTTCCCAGTGCTTATAAGGGTATCGTCTGTGAGCCTGGATGAGCTTTCTGGGGATCTACCAAGGAGGGACTTGTGAGCCGGCAGAGACTGTCAGACGGGGCTGCTGACAATACTGCTCCCCGTTTTGCCTGCTTTCCATCTCCTTGCCCTCGGGCAGCACCCTCCCACGCTGACTCTGGCTTGGCCAGGACTTGCTTTGGCCAATGGAACAGCAGCAGACTTGTTGCAAGGCAGGGCTTGCAAAAGCGCTCGAGTGTTTCCATGTCCCTCTTGCTCCTCTGCCTTGGTCACCTGATCGTGTCCCAGCTGGCTTGCTGGAAGGATTGAAGAGACCTGCAGAGAAGACTCAAGGCATCTCAGAGCAGCCTACAGCCCAGAGCAGCAGGGCTCTCCCCACCTGCGCCTTACCACAGAGAACAGAAGAGTCACCCAGCCGAACTGCAGACTGTGAACACTAATAAACAGCTATTGTCGTTTTAAGTCACTAACCTGGGGGATAACTTGTTACGCAGCAATAGCTAACTGATACGGTGATTATATCTGCCCCACAGCCTCTTTGATTTTTGTGCTCTCCTTGAAGAGATAGAGCAACACTTTGGTGTCCTCTTCCCTGGGGGTCACCAGAGCCATTGTCCAAACAGAGAGGCAGTTTGCCTAGTGGTGGAGGGTGTGACCTCCAGGCCCAGACAGTGCTGGGATCCCATCCCAGCTGTGGTGACCTGCAGATAGTTACTGAGTCACTCTGGGCCTTAATGTCCTCATCTGAAAAAAGCATGGTTCCTTTGCCATAGGGTTGTGATGAGGACTAGAAAGATAAAAGATATCAGATGTAAAGCGCATGGCACAGAGGAAATACTCAAAATAACATTTTTTGTCATTATTTATTTGTTCTGGTTGATGATCAACCCTTCCTTCCTGCACAAAAGCCTCCGTTACTCTCTATCAGCTTGGATTACCTGTAGGCTTTGCCAGGACCACCCCCACCCCCCACCTCTCCCTCATCCACAGCAGAAGGAGACAAGCTAAAATCTGTAGCCACGTGGTTTGTGCAGATTTCACAAACGCTGTGATTTTTGGCGAGCAGAGCCTACCAGTTGCAGAGGAACAAGCCCTTCTGACAACACACAAGTTTTAACCTCTGCCAAAGCACTGCCACATCCATGCATGCCCGTATTTGACAGCTTCACAGGGCTTCTGGGAGACGGTCAGCCCAGGGACTAGTAGCTCCATTTTACAGATGGGGACCCTTAGGCTCAGAGAGGTTCCTTGACTCACAGGAGCTAGGATTTGGTTTCAGGTTGTCTGGTTGCAGAGGAGACCTGCCTTCTGTCCTGGATGACTCAACCTCTCCCAGAGGGGCAAGTCTCAGCCTTGGAGATGCGGGTCTGAGCTCTGGGATCTCTGGATGAGGGGATGGTCTGGACTATATCTTTGCTTTTGGAGTCCTGAAGTTACTTCTGTGGAAATGTGATTTTTATTTCCCGAGGGGAAGGTGTCTCATCCTGTCCCTGAGCCCCTGGAATAGTTAGGGAATTATGGTGGGGGATTCCTTTTGTAAAGTCAGGATTTTAAAATTAAAAGCAATTAAGCAGGGTCTTCCCTTTGCACTGGCTGGCACCCCTGACATAGGAAAACCACCAGCAGTCACAAGGCTGCTCCGTGCCCTGACAGCCCAGCCCCAGGAGGCCCACGGAGCCTGGTTAGGGATGTGGGCAGTCTGCCCCTGCCTCTCCCCATCGTGAATCTTAGCTCACCCTCAGCTCACATGGTGCAAACAAGAGGTGAGGGAGCTCTCACCAGTCTCTGTATTAATTCACTCGGCTACTGCTCTACTGAAACCCAACTCTGCCCTCTTTCCACCTCTTCTTCCCCCAAAAGTTACTTTCAAAGTTTGCAAAAGAGGCTGGAAGGTTGTCACGGCTTCAGGAAGGTTTGAAACACAATTTAAAAACAAAAGCGAAAACACAGTGTAGCAAGAATATTAAAAACCCAGTGGGAAAGGGCAGCAGAAAACAGCTTTGTGCTGGCTGATCCTCTTCCAGGGCGGGCTGCAGGGGTGGGGTGGGATGGCCCGTGAGACAGGCGCAGCTGGAATGAACGTACCATTTCGCCGTCTGGTTTCTTCCTCGCTGTCCTAAGCGTTTTCCTGTTGCAGCCGGTTCAATTATGATGTTTCCACCGCTAGAAATTGAGACAGTCGTGAACAAGTAATTGTTTGAGACAGTCGTGAGCAAGTAATTGTTACAAAGACCAGACTGTGTGTCGGAATGCGGAGAGGAAGCAGCACCCTTGTTTGCTCCGTGCTTTGCAAACTGGCTCCCAGGGCCCCTGGAGCGCCCCGTCTGAGGGCAGAAAAAGGGACTGATCTTCTCAAGCGGGGCCAGACCAGGGGGTCTAGAGACCCTCAGCCATGGGCACAATGTGTGCCCGACCCCAGACCCGTGGAAGGACCTCTGTCCAGGCCTGCTTCATGCTAATATTAGGGTTGCTGCTGCCGCCGCCAGTTTGATCTCTGAGCCGTCTCTCTCCTCAACCACAAAGGAGAGCCTCATCTTGAGAGCCTCATCAGAGGACCAGGTTTGGGTGGAGATGCTGAGTCTGATTTCTGACACTGCAGGGATGAGCCAGAAGGGGCAAGTGTCTAATCACCAGAGCTCAAGAGAGAGGCCTGGACAAAGGGGGCGCTGAGACCCTCAGCCAAGTGATGCGCACTCCTGGGGAGTGGGCGCTTGTAGGGGTTGGGGAGGGCTCTGGAGGAGGCCCTGGGGTCCTCCGTTCTCTCCTTTAGCCCCTCCAGGTCCCTGCAGCTCCTTGGTGCCGACGCACACAGGGCCTTGACCACGCAGCCACGGCCCTGCACCTTGTACCCTCCTGTGTCCTGAGATCTCAGTCTGTGTGTCCATCGTGACCTTCAACCATCAAAGGTCAAAGTTTAACATTTTTGGAAACTGCCCAATTGCTTTCCTGCTTGCTAAAGCAGGCAGAGCTTCAAGAGCCCCATTCAGACATGGGCTTAGAGCAACTGGCTCTCAAAGTCAGGACCAAGCCTCTTAGAAGGGGCAGCAGCCGCTACGGCCTGAGACCCAGGCCCACTGGCCGGGCCTGCTTCTCTCCCTGTGATGTGGGAGGGAGGAGTCAGCCCCACTGGCCGGTCTGGGGTTGGGAGCCTCAGCTCCAGGAACATGACTTTCCTTCAAAGAAAATGAAGGAGCTTCCTGTGGGGGAACAAGGGTTCGGAGAGGGAGCGGAGGAGTCTTGGAAAAGTCCTCACCTCAGCTGGGATCTCCTCAGCTCATAAACCTTCAGGCCATGAGTCTACGGCTGTACAGAATTCATACATCAGATTTTAGTTATTTATTTTTTGCAGTGACTTCCAGGTGATAGGCATTGTACTTTAGGTGCTGGACACTCAGCAGGTTAGAGAATCCTGCCCTCTTGGAGCTCATGTTCCAATGAAGAGAGAAGAGAGGTCATCCTGCTTACCCCGAGATCCTGTCCAGTTCAGTTCAGTTGCCGCTAAATCGTGTCCAACTCTTTGCGACCCCGTGGATTGCAGCATGCCAGGCCTCCCTGTCCATCACCAACTCCCGGGGTTTATTCAAACTCATGTCCATTGAGTCAGTGTTGCCCTCCAAACATCTCATCCTCTGTCGTCCCCTTCTCCTCCCACCTTCAATCCTTCCCAGCATTAGGGTTTTTTCAAATGAGTCAGTTCTTCACATCAGGTGGCCAAAGTATTGGAGTTTCAGCTTCAACATCAGTCCTTCCAATGAATATTGGAATCCTTTAGGATGAACTGGTTGGATCTCCTTGCAGTCCAAGGGACTCTCAAGACCGTGTCCAGGTGTCCCATTTTACAAAGAAGCAAACCCAGAGAGGGAAGGGACTTGCCCAGGGTCACACAAGTCCATGAATCCAGGCGTCCTGGGCGCTAGCCAGCAGGGCTCCCATCACCCTAGGTTGCTCATAGGAGTTAAAGTAGCTAAAAGCACCTCTGAGTCAGGGTTGTTCACCTTGTAATTGGAGGAAAGAGGTAGGTTTGAAAGCCTTGTCAGCAGCTGCTGGCTGCCTTCTTCAGCCAAGGAGCCTGGCAGGAAGCTACTGGCCCCGGAGTCTAAGGTCTCTGCCCCTCTCCCATTGCTGACAGTACCAGCCGGGAAGGGCCAGGAGGTGATGAAAGGCAAGGGCCAGCCAAGGAGGTGGAGGCGGGCCTTCCTTCCAGGCTGCCTCTCCAGGCTGGGGCTGAGCCTAGGTCTCTTTCAGCCAGCGGCAGGAATGTCACAGGCCAGTTCCTGAGAAGCCTCTGTTTCCGATCTGAGAGCGGATCGCTGTAGCTGTTACTAGTAGAGACCATATACTAGCATTTTCCCCTGCTATTGCATTTTACAGCTCAAGGCTCCTCTGAATAACATTTTCCCCATTAAATCAGATGTTTTGCAAAAAAAAAAAAGGGGGGGGGGAGGTGGAGAAGGGAATTGTAATCACAACCATAAATCATAAGTCATGTTACTGTAAGGGGATGGCTTCCTGTCTTCCTGGGATCGGTGATTCAGTGGCGATGTGTGGGAAAGCTTGCTATAATGAGGCGACAAGGGAGGCCAGGTCTTCCCAAGGCGTGTCTGCCACCAGCCTGATGTTTCACACAGCCTTGCTTCTGGATGACTTCTGCCTCAGGGGGGTTAACACATTTATTGGAAGACTGGGGGGGGGGGGGCGGGGCTGTAGCAACAGGGAAAAGTGAATTGCAAGAGGAGAATGGTATTTGTCATCCCAGATGCTGCCTGATGATCCTAAGAAGAGGTGGAGTGCTGCCCAGGATGCCCCACACCCCCCAACTGGGTTTGCAGAGAGTCCTGAGTCTTGGTCCAGAATGTCGTCACACGCCTGCGGGTACCAAAAAGGCCTGTGTGTTCCCATGGTCCATCATGCTTGCCTTGGAGCCAGAATCCTTTATGGATGAGAACACTCTTTGTGGGCATGTGTGGGGGCTCCCAGGCTCTGCCAGCGGCACCTCTGTGATCCAACAAGCTCTCCTCCGAGCATAAATAAATCAACAGCAGGAGAACTTAGGGAAACTCAAAGAGGAGAATTTAAAAGAGGGCTCTGGGGATACAAATAGAATATCAACTGCTGTAGCACTTGGGAGAGGGCTTGGGCTCTGAGGAAGAGGAAGAAAAGGGTAGTTATATATCTAAGAACAAGTGGAAGATCTTACCATTGAGACTTCAGCAAGAAGAACAGAGAGGTTCAGGGACTTGCCCCAGGCCACACAGNATCTGATTTTTATAGGACTGTGTCTGTAGACCAGTAAAAAAAAAAAAAAGCCCACTTTACTCTTCCTGGCTGGGATTATCATTATCTATATATTGATAACTGACAGAAGAGAAAGAAGACATCCTCTGTGAGTAAAGGCCTGCTGTGTGCCAGGTAGAGATGGACAGCTATCTTGAAGGCACATGAATCTGGGTTCAAACCCTAGCTCTGCCATTTACCAGCTCAGTACCCAAGGGCAAGTTCACTCACCTCTTTGAATCTGCTTCCCCACCTGTAAAACAGGACTAGTGATATCTACCCACGTCTGCAATGGAAGTTAAAAATGGTGTAACTAACATTCTGGGTACATCAAGACTGCTGGATCAACAGTGCCCACACTGCTTTGCTTTTCACTCATAAGGAGAAAGGAAACAACAACAAAAAATTCCTCATAATGATAAGGAAAGCTCGGACAAACCTCATCCTGTCATCTAGTCGCTCAGTCGTGTCTGACTCTGCCACCGCATGGTCTGCCAGGCTCCTCTCTCCACAGGATTCTCCAGGCAAGAATGCTGGAGTGGGCTTCCAGTTCCTACTCCCAGGGATCTTCTCAACCCAGGAGCTGAACCCAGGTCTCCCACACTGCAGGCAGATTCCTTACCATCTGAGCCACTGGTGAAGCCCATGGCAAACCTAGATGGCATATTAAAAAGCAGAGACATCACTCTGCTGACAAAGGCCCATATAATCAAAGCTATGGTTTTTCCAGTAGTCATGTACAAGTGTGAGAGTTGGACCCTACAGAAGGTTGAGCATGGAAGAATTGATGCCCTTAAATTGTGGTGCTGGAGAAGACTCTTGAGAGTCCCTTGGACTTCCAGGAGATCAAACCAGTCAATCCTGAAGGTAAGTCAACCCTGAATATTCATTTGAAGGACTGATGGTAAAGCTGAAGCTCCAATACTTTGGCAAGGAGCAGACTCTTAGAAAAGATCCTGATGCTGGGAATGATTAAGGACAAAAGAAGAAGAGGGCAGCAGAGGATGAGATTGTTAGAGAGCATCACTGCCTCAATGCACATGAGCTGGAGCAAACTCCGAGAGATGGTGAAGGACTGGGAAGCCTGATATGCTGCAGTCCACGTGGTCGCAAAGTCAGACACGACTTAGATACTGAACAACAAGGCTGATTTTATGGATGAGGAAAGGGTTCTCAACCATGGGTGTGTTTCAAAAACACCTGGGGAACTTTTTAAATTACAGGTGCTGGAGTGCCCCTAAAGCCTCAACTTTCCCTGGGGTTTAACCCCAGAGTGTTTGGCAAAAGGTCCCATCTGGGGAAGATGAGAACTGCTGTCAGTGTGCTGAAAAAGCAAATGCCCAGGCAGGACCTGGCTGGGGGAAGAGCCTAGAGGGGCTTCATCACAAGCAGGAAGGACTGCAGCAGAGGTGGGCGGGGCCAGGAGCCTGGGCTTTGCAGTGAGCCCAGAGCAGTCCCTCAGTGTCCAAACCACTGACCCACAAAGATGGATTGGCTGAGGTCAGGCCCCATCTTGCTGTTATCCCTGGGCACACCCCACACAGGGGGTGTCTTGAGTCTGAGAGGGTGGATTGGCCTCAGGGGAAGCCGGGCTATCGTGGTTGCCCAGAAGCAGGCTGGTGACCAGAACATCAGCCTTCTAATCAGGGAGGGGAGCTCAAGAGAAGCAAGAAATAATTGAGGTTGTCAGGGACAAAGGCTTGCTCTCCACCACTAAGAACAGAAAGGAGGAATGCCCAGAGGTAATTAACTTCCTGCAAGATGGCTGGTGCCATGGGTCCTACAGCTGCCCAGGGTCTCGCTCCATCTTATTAGAGATTATTGTGCTCAAAAGAAAAACGTTCCCCCAGATCAGAAGGTGTCCAATATGCTTGCTACTGGGGAAGAGCAGAGAGCCATTACTAATAGGTCCAGAAAGAATGAAGGGGCTGGGCCAAAGCGGAAACGACACTCCATTGTGGATGTGTCTGGGGGTGAAAGTACAGTCTGACGCTGTAAAGGACAATTATTGTAGAGAAGTCTGGTGTGCTGCAGTCCACGGAGTTGCAAAGAGTCAGATACAACCTAGCGACTGAACAACAACGAAGAGAAACACACTTCCCAGCGGTTAGAACAGCCCCTTTTTTTGCCAGTCACAGGCTTGTTCACCTGGTCAGTCATCAATAAAGTGAACCAAGTGCCAGGCTCTGTGCCAGGGGCTGGAAACACACATAGCCGTGATCACAGGAGAGGGTTTTCTGACCTCATGGATCTCAAAATCACTCGTTCATTCACTTATCCTTCCAACCAGCGCATAGAAAACGACTCTCAAGCAGGCCCTTGATGGTATCTGCAGCTGAGGTTTTTATTTCTCCGTCACACTCTGGGCCCCCATCTCCTAGACCCACCATCTCCTCTTGCCTCAGACCCCCAGCACTTCCTCCTCCAGCCCCATCCTCAGCAGAAGGTCTTACTTTGGTTCTTTTAGAAAATAGAAGCAATCAAAATAGAGGCTTTCCACAAGCTCCTGCCTTGCCTGTATCCACTTTCCAGCGCATATGTCTGAGTCCTCTGCCTCCTTCCCCTCCTCCCCCCCATTACCAGCATGGACTGTCCCTGAGACTAAGGCCACCCCTCTCTGTTCCTTGGATCCCAGCCCCTCTGGCTCCCTGGAGCCCAACGTTTGGAGATTTTCTGTTTTATCCTCTGTCGCCAGTTCTGCTCTCTGCTGGATCATCACCATCAGCATACAAACATGCTGTTACTTCTCCCTTCCCAGAAAATTATAAAGCATCCCTGGACCTCACTCTTTACTCTGGTACTACTCCACTTCTCTCTCCCCCTTGTTATCAAAACACTGTGAGAGCTGTCTCTGCAGGCTGTCTCCACTTTCTTTCCTGCAGTCCTTTTCAATCCCACACCAATCAGCTCCCACCCCACCATGCCAGTGGAACTGCTCTCAACAAAGACACCAAAGACCTCTAAGACCCCAAGAGCCACTCCTCTGCACTCATCTCCCTTGACCCAGCAGCAGCGTTTGACATAATTGATCACCACCTCCTCTTGAAATCGCTCTTAATTGGTTTCCAAGGCGCCACACATCCCTGGCTTTCTTCCCGCCTCACCAGCCCTACCTTCCCGCCTCCTGTGTTGGCTCCACTCTTTGGGCTCTCCTTGCTGGGGTGACTATAAATTACATCTCTAGACTGGCAATGCCCACCTTTCCAGCTCCAGACCAGACCTGGCTCCAAACTTCAGCCTCAAATATCTGATTGCCCAACCAGCACTCCTCACACTCAATACACCCAAAACGCAGATCCTCATCATTCACACAGTTCTCCTCTACCTGCAGTCCTTCTCCAGCTCAGTTAATGGCAGCTCCATCCTTGAGTTGGTCAGACCCAAACGGCTTGCTGTTATCTGGACTCCTCTCTTTTTCTCACTTTCCCCATCCATCAGGAAATCCTGTTATCTCCAAAATATACCTGGACCGCCATCAACTCTCCCCAGCCCTGCTCCTGCCACCCCAGTCCAAGCCAGCATCTCTCACCTGGATTTTTATAGTTCCCTCCACTCTGGTCTCCACCGCAGTCATATCAACCTTGCTTCAAACCCCGCAGCGGCTCTGCCTCTCTTAGGGCAACCAAGCTCCACAGACCCTCCTGGTGCCTGTCTCATCTCTGCTTGGACTTCCTCCCTCCTTCACTTCTCCACGCTTGAGTCTTTCCAGGTTTATTCCCTCTTTGGAGCTTTTTAAACTTGCTGTTCTCTCTCCCTGGAATGCTTTCCATGCAGACACCTACCTGGCTTTTTCTGTCACCGCCTTCACATCTTTGCTCAGAGGTTACCTTCACAGTGAGCCCTGCCCTACGCATCTATTTAGAACTGCAGTGACTGCCCCCACTTATTTCGTCTTCCTTCTCCCCCCCACCTCCTTTGGCAGAGCACTTCTTGCCATCCAACATGCCATATATTTACTTGTTCTTCACTTCCCTCCACTAGAATGTGGGTCTGTATAATGGGTTGAATTGTGTTTCCCCAAAAGATACGTCCAGGGCTTTCTAGGTGGCATAGTGGTAAAGAACCTGCTTGCTAATGTAGGAGATGCAAGTGGTGCAGGTTCGACCAGTGGGTCAGGAAGATCCTCTGGAGTAGGAAATGGCAACCAGCTCCAATAAGAAAATTCCATGGACAGAGGAGTCTGGCGGGCTACAGTCCATGGGGTCACAAAGAGTCAAACACGACTGAATGACTGAGCATGCACGCACACACACACAAGATATGTTCATGTCCTGACCCCTGTGGCTGGAATTTGACCTTATCTTGAAGTAGTTTTTACAGATATGTAATTAAGAGTCTGAGGATGAAGTCATGTCCAAGAAAAGAGAGAGAGTTGAGGGACAGAGACACTGGGAAGAAGGCCACGTGGAGATGAAGGCAGAGAGAAGGCGATGCTGGCAAAAATCAAGAAATTCCAGGAGCCATCAGAAGCTGGAAGAGGCAAAGACGGGCTCTCCCTNAAAAAAAAAAAAAGCCCACTTTACTCTTCCTGGCTGGGATTATCATTATCTATATATTGATAACTGACAGAAGAGAAAGAAGACATCCTCTGTGAGTAAAGGCCTGCTGTGTGCCAGGTAGAGATGGACAGCTATCTTGAAGGCACATGAATCTGGGTTCAAACCCTAGCTCTGCCATTTACCAGCTCAGTACCCAAGGGCAAGTTCACTCACCTCTTTGAATCTGCTTCCCCACCTGTAAAACAGGACTAGTGATATCTACCCACGTCTGCAATGGAAGTTAAAAATGGTGTAACTAACATTCTGGGTACATCAAGACTGCTGGATCAACAGTGCCCACACTGCTTTGCTTTTCACTCATAAGGAGAAAGGAAACAACAACAAAAAATTCCTCATAATGATAAGGAAAGCTCGGACAAACCTCATCCCGTCATCTAGTCGCTCAGGTGTGTCTGACTCTTTGCCACCGCATGGTCTGCCAGGCTCCTCTCTCCACAGGATTCTCCAGGCAAGAATGCTGGAGTGGGCTTCCAGTTCCTACTCCCAGGGATCTTCTCAACCCAGGAGCTGAACCCAGGTCTCCCACACTGCAGGCAGATTCCTTACCATCTGAGCCACTGGTGAAGCCCATGGCAAACCTAGATGGCATATTAAAAAGCAGAGACATCACTCTGCTGACAAAGGCCCATATAATCAAAGCTATGGTTTTTCCAGTAGTCATGTACAAGTGTGAGAGTTGGACCCTACAGAAGGTTGAGCATGGAAGAATTGATGCCCTTAAATTGTGGTGCTGGAGAAGACTCTTGAGAGTCCCTTGGACTTCCAGGAGATCAAACCAGTCAATCCTGAAGGTAAGTCAACCCTGAATATTCATTTGAAGGACTGATGGTAAAGCTGAAGCTCCAATACTTTGGCAAGGAGCAGACTCTTAGAAAAGATCCTGATGCTGGGAATGATTAAGGACAAAAGAAGAAGAGGGCAGCAGAGGATGAGATTGTTAGAGAGCATCACTGCCTCAATGCACATGAGCTGGAGCAAACTCCGAGAGATGGTGAAGGACTGGGAAGCCTGATATGCTGCAGTCCACGTGGTCGCAAAGTCAGACACGACTTAGATACTGAACAACAAGGCTGATTTTATGGATGAGGAAAGGGTTCTCAACCATGGGTGTGTTTCAAAAACACCTGGGGAACTTTTTAAATTACAGGTGCTGGAGTGCCCCTAAAGCCTCAACTTTCCCTGGGGTTTAACCCCAGAGTGTTTGGCAAAAGGTCCCATCTGGGGAAGATGAGAACTGCTGTCAGTGTGCTGAAAAAGCAAATGCCCAGGCAGGACCTGGCTGGGGGAAGAGCCTAGAGGGGCTTCATCACAAGCGGGGAGGACTGCAGCAGAGGTGGGCGGGGCCAGGAGCCTGGGCTTTGCAGTGAGCCCAGAGCAGTCCCTCAGTGTCCAAACCACTGACCCACAAAGATGGATTGGCTGAGGTCAGGCCCCATCTTGCTGTTATCCCTGGGCACACCCCACACAGGGGGTGTCTTGAGTCTGAGAGGGTGGATTGGCCTCAGGGGAAGCCGGGCTATCGTGGTTGCCCAGAAGCAGGCTGGTGACCAGAACATCAGCCTTCTAATCAGGGAGGGGAGCTCAAGAGAAGCAAGAAATAATTGAGGTTGTCAGGGACAAAGGCTTGCTCTCCACCACTAAGAACAGAAAGGAGGAATGCCCAGAGGTAATTAACTTCCTGCAAGATGGCTGGTGCCATGGGTCCTACAGCTGCCCAGGGTCTCGCTCCATCTTATTAGAGATTATTGTGCTCAAAAGAAAAACGTTCCCCCAGATCAGAAGGTGTCCAATATGCTTGCTACTGGGGAAGAGCAGAGAGCCATTACTAATAGGTCCAGAAAGAATGAAGGGGCTGGGCCAAAGCGGAAACGACACTCCATTGTGGATGTGTCTGGGGGTGAAAGTACAGTCTGACGCTGTAAAGGACAATTATTGTAGAGAAGTCTGGTGTGCTGCAGTCCACGGAGTTGCAAAGAGTCAGATACAACCTAGCGACTGAACAACAACGAAGAGAAACACACTTCCCAGCGGTTAGAACAGCCCCTTTTTTTGCCAGTCACAGGCTTGTTCACCTGGTCAGTCATCAATAAAGTGAACCAAGTGCCAGGCTCTGTGCCAGGGGCTGGAAACACACATAGCCGTGATCACAGGAGAGGGTTTTCTGACCTCATGGATCTCAAAATCACTCGTTCATTCACTTATCCTTCCAACCAGCGCATAGAAAACGACTCTCAAGCAGGCCCTTGATGGTATCTGCAGCTGAGGTTTTTATTTCTCCGTCACACTCTGGGCCCCCATCTCCTAGACCCACCATCTCCTCTTGCCTCAGACCCCCAGCACTTCCTCCTCCAGCCCCATCCTCAGCAGAAGGTCTTACTTTGGTTCTTTTAGAAAATAGAAGCAATCAAAATAGAGGCTTTCCACAAGCTCCTGCCTCGCCTGTATCCACTTTCCAGCGCATATGTCTGAGTCCTCTGCCTCCTTCCCCTCCTCCCCCCCATTACCAGCATGGACTGTCCCTGAGACTAAGGCCACCCCTCTCTGTTCCTTGGATCCCAGCCCCTCTGGCTCCCTGGAGCCCAACGTTTGGAGATTTTCTGTTTTATCCTCTGTCGCCAGTTCTGCTCTCTGCTGGATCATCACCATCAGCATACAAACATGCTGTTACTTCTCCCTTCCCAGAAAATTATAAAGCATCCCTGGACCTCACTCTTTACTCTGGTACTACTCCACTTCTCTCTCCCCCTTGTTATCAAAACACTGTGAGAGCTGTCTCTGCAGGCTGTCTCCACTTTCTTTCCTGCAGTCCTTTTCAATCCCACACCAATCAGCTCCCACCCCACCATGCCAGTGGAACTGCTCTCAACAAAGACACCAAAGACCTCTAAGACCCCAAGAGCCACTCCTCTGCACTCATCTCCCTTGACCCAGCAGCAGCGTTTGACATAATTGATCACCACCTCCTCTTGAAATCGCTCTTAATTGGTTTCCAAGGCGCCACACATCCCTGGCTTTCTTCCCGCCTCACCAGCCCTACCTCCCCGCCTCCTGTGTTGGCTCCACTCTTTGGGCTCTCCTTGCTGGGGTGACTATAAATTACATCTCTAGACTGGCAATGCCCACCTTTCCAGCTCCAGACCAGACCTGGCTCCAAATTTCAGCCTCAAATATCTGATTGCCCAACCAGCACTCCTCACACTCAATACACCCAAAACGCAGATCCTCATCATTCACACAGTTCTCCTCTACCTGCAGTCCTTCTCCAGCTCAGTTAATGGCAGCTCCATCCTTGAGTTGGTCAGACCCAAACGGCTTGCTGTTATCTGGACTCCTCTCTTTTTCTCACTTTCCCCATCCATCAGGAAATCCTGTTATCTCCAAAATATACCTGGACCGCCATCAACTCTCCCCAGCCCTGCTCCTGCCACCCCAGTCCAAGCCAGCATCTCTCACCTGGATTTTTATAGTTCCCTCCACTCTGGTCTCCACCGCAGTCATATCAACCTTGCTTCAAACCCCGCAGCGGCTCTGCCTCTCTTAGGGCAACCAAGCTCCACAGACCCTCCTGGTGCCTGTCTCATCTCTGCTTGGACTTCCTCCCTCCTTCACTTCTCCACGCTTGAGTCTTTCCAGGTTTATTCCCTCTTTGGAGCTTTTTAAACTTGCTGTTCTCTCTCCCTGGAATGCTTTCCATGCAGACACCTACCTGGCTTTTTCTGTCACCGCCTTCACATCTTTGCTCAGAGGTTACCTTCACAGTGAGCCCTGCCCTACGCATCTATTTAGAACTGCAGTGACTGCCCCCACTTATTTCGTCTTCCTTCTCCCCCCCACCTCCTTTGGCAGAGCACTTCTTGCCATCCAACATGCCATATATTTACTTGTTCTTCACTTCCCTCCACTAGAATGTGGGTCTGTATAATGGGTTGAATTGTGTTTCCCCAAAAGATACGTCCAGGGCTTTCTAGGTGGCATAGTGGTAAAGAACCTGCTTGCTAATGTAGGAGATGCAAGTGGTGCAGGTTCGACCAGTGGGTCAGGAAGATCCTCTGGAGTAGGAAATGGCAACCAGCTCCAATAAGAAAATTCCATGGACAGAGGAGTCTGGCGGGCTACAGTCCATGGGGTCACAAAGAGTCAAACACGACTGAATGACTGAGCATGCACGCACACACACACAAGATATGTTCATGTCCTGACCCCTGTGGCTGGAATTTGACCTTATCTTGAAGTAGTTTTTACAGATATGTAATTAAGTTAAGAGTCTGAGGATGAAGTCATGTCCAAGAAAAGAGAGAGAGTTGAGGGACAGAGACACCGGGAAGAAGGCCACGTGGAGATGAAGGCAGAGAGAAGGCGATGCTGGCAAAAATCAAGAAATTCCAGGAGCCATCAGAAGCTGGAAGAGGCAAAGACGGGCTCTCCCTGGAGCCTGCAGAGGGGGCAAGACCCCGCCAACACCTTGACTTCAGAGTGCTGGCCTCCAAAACTGCAACACCATACATTTCTCTTGTTTTAAGCCATCAAGCTTGGGGCCATTTGTATCAGTCCTGGGAAACTCAGGTGAGATCTTGGTTTCATCCCGTTGCATCCCCAGTGTTAGCACCAAGCCAGGCAGAGTGATCACCCACATGCAGAGTGACTGAACAAATGTCCTTTTGCACAGCAGGGAGACAGCACTCGGTGAAACAAAGAAGCACAGGCGTGGGGTGTCCCCTCCCTCAGCTAGGGGAGCTGCCCAGAGCCAAGACTCCTGGAGACCCAGGTTCCAATCCCAGCCTGTGACTGAGCAGCCAGAATCTGAACCCCACCCACGTTCCCTCCTTTGCAACATAAAGGGATAAGTTCCACATCCCAGTGTGGGTGTGAGAACTAGGCGGCCTGTAATAGATGCTGTGAGCTCCCCTTGTTGCTCCCTGGTAAAGAATCTGCCTGCCAATGCAGGGAACGCAGTTTCAGTCCCTGGATTGGGAAGATCCCCTGGAGGAGGAAATGGCAACCCACTCCAGAATTCTTGCCTGGAAAATCCCACGGACAGAGGTGCCTGGCAGGCTACAGTCCGTGGCATCGCAAGGGAATCGGACACGACTGGGTGGCTGGAGAGCAGCACCAATAGAGGCTGGCTGAGTGTGACCCTCCTTCCTCCACCCCTCAGCTTCCTCCTTTTCTAAAATAGAGGAAACGCCCCTGCTTGTCTGCCTTGGAGAACCATTCTTATGGTTTTTCATCAAACGCTACTTAATGATATGGGAGATATCCACACTATATTGTTAAACGGGACGAAAACTGGTTACAAAATTGCCTGTGCATTAGCTNCTGGGATTCTCCAGGCAAGAGCACTGGAGTGGGTTGCCATTTCCTTCTCCAATGCATGAAAGTGAAAAGTCAAAGTGAAGTCGCTCAGTCGTATCCGACTCAGCGACCCCATGGACTGCAGCCCAGCAGGCTCCTCCGTCCATGGGATTTTCCAGGCAAAAGTGCTGGAGTGGGGTGCCATTGCCTTCTCTATAAATGTGGCTTAATCTTAATAAACATTACAAACAGCAGCCAGGCTTCAGAAACAGAGGAAGATTGGGAATAGGGAAGAGAGCAACGTAAGCTGTCTCCATTATCGAGATTTCCCTGGTGACCCGGTAGGTAAGAATCCTCCTGCCAACGCACGGGACACGGGTTCGATTCCTGGTCGGGGAAGAGTCCACTTGCTGTGGGGCAACTAACTCCTGAGCCACAACTACTGAAGGCCACGTGCCCTGGAGCCTGTGCTCCGCAACAAGAGAAGCCACTGCGTGAGACGCCTGCGCGCCGCGGCTGGAGATTAGCCCCTCCTCGCTGCAACTAGAGAAAGCCAGCATGCAGCAACAAAGACCCAACGCAGCCAAAAATCATAATAATGGCAAGTTAATAAAACTTGAGATCTCTCCATTAGCCTCAGTCCCAGAACTCAATGGCCCATCATTTACAAAGTGCTTTCACGTCTGTAACCTCAGTTTATTCTTACCCCAGCTCTACAACACAAAGGTTCTACTCTCATAACAGTCCCTTATCCAGACTAAATAACAGTGTGAAGAAACAGAGGCTCAGAAAAGTGAAACGACTTGCCTACATGATGCAGCATTAGGATAGAGCCACTAGAATCCAAATGCACACACACCCTTGTTATCTGCTGTGCCCACAAGACCAGTACTATCATCTCTCTGCTCCATCGTTATTACCGTTGTTGTTGATGCTCAGGTGCTGTCTTGTCTGATTCTTTGTGACCCCATGGGCTGCGGAAAGCCAGGCTCCAAGTCCTTCACTCTCTCCCAGAGTTCGTTCAAATTCATGTTTGAGTCAGTGATGCCATCTAACCATCTCATCCTCTGTTGCCCCCTTCTCCTCCTGCTCTCCATCTTTCTCAGCATCAGGGTCTTTCCCAATGAAACAGCTCTTTCCATCTGGTGGCCAAACTATTGGAGCTTCAACTTCAGCATCAGTCCTTCCAATGAATATTCAGTACTGATTTCCTTTAGAATGGGCGGGTTTGATCTTGCTGTCCAAGGGACTCTCAAGAGTCTTCTCCAGCACCACAATTCAGAAACATCAATTCTGCAGCACTCAGCCTTCTTTACAGTCCAACTCTCACATTCATGCACGACTACTGGGAGAACCACAACTTTGGCTATACGGACCTTTGTCAGCAAAACGATGTCTTTGCTTTTTAGTACGCTGTCTAGGTTTGTCATAGCTTTCCTTTGAAGAAGCAAGAGTCTTTTAGTTTCATGGCTGCAGTAACATCCACAGTGATTTTGGAGCCCCCCCCAAAATAAAATCTGTCACCGCTTCCACTTTTTCCCTTTCTATTTGCCATGAAGTAATAGGACCAGATGCCATGATCTTAGTTTTTTTGTGTTTTTTTTTTTAAATGTTGAGTTTTAAGCCAGCTTTTTGTTATCCCTTTGCTTTATTATAAAGTTACTTTCTTAAAAGATTTCTTAACGGGGGTCATTTTTAAGGTCTTTGTTGAACTTGTTACAATATTGTTTCTCTCTTGTGTTTTGGTTTCTTGGCTGCAAGGCTTGTGGGATCTTAGCTCACTGACCAGGAACTGAACCCACACCCTCTGCATTGAAAGGCAAAGTCTTAACCATTGGACCACCAGGGAAGTCCCTAAAATTATTTCTTAATACCCTAGATCTTCCTTAGCTGGGTGGGCCTGCTCCTGGTCTGCCCAAATTCTCATTCTGAAGGTGATGCATACCAATTCAAATGCAGGACTTGGAGCTGTTTCTTTTATTCCCACATATGTAGGGCAATCAAGCAGCTCAATAATAATAATAATACATAATGTCGGGTACTCATAATGCACTCGTTTCATGTGGCCGTCTTAGAATTTTAATTTGATACAAGGAACATTATTACTCCATATTCATTTAATCGCATGTTAACCTCTTTTAAAAACCCTTTTTCCGGCAATAACAGAGGACAATTTTACACGAGGAAAGTCATTTGGGGAAGAAGATGTATTCAATAGGTTTTCTCCAGCATCGTTATGGTCCAGGTTGACCCCCCCCCATCTCCTCTCCCACGCTTCTGGTCTCCCCTGTTGCTGTTCACAGTATAAAGTTCAGGAGGCCGTTTATATGGGGGCTCATGGACACAGCTACAGAACAGGCCTCCATAGTTCTGATCAAGGCTGGCTCCCAAGAGAGCCCCTTGGCAAGAGAGTCAGCCCTTTGCACCAGTGTTATGCTAGTGGGAATCTCCAAGGGCTCATAATCATAAGAGGTTGGGAGGAAGGCAGGGACCAAATCAGAGCTGGGGAGGGGGCAGCAGTGAAGGGTGATAGGGAGAGATTCTGCCTCTCCTTCAAGGAGTCTACACTCCAAGAGCTGGGTTGGGAAAGCTTGAACGTGGATCAAACTTGGTTACCTTCAGGAGGGGGGACCCCATCTAAAGACATTGAAATCCACTAACTCTCCTCCCACCTCACATTACATCACACACACACATACACACACACACACACACACATTCACTCACATACACACACACCCCAAAGGAGACAAACCTACAGGCCTAATCCAGCCCTCATTGTCCCTGCTGCTGACCTCTGGCTAAACCAGTTGTTCTATCTTCCAGCAGCGCTTCCAAAGCTCCCTGGGCTTCAGGGCGAGGGGTCTCACTCTGTCTCTAAACTGGGCTTTCTTTTTTTTCCATTTTGCTGCTCTGTGATACATGGGATCTAGTTCCCTGACCAGGGATGAAAACTGGGCCTCCCACCCCACCAGCCACACCGCCACCACCACCGCACTGGGAGCGAAGAAGCACTGGGAGCGAGGAATCTTAACCCCCTGGACCACCAGGGGAGTCCATTAACTGGGCTTTCTAATGGATTCTGCACAGGTTGAAGCAAGAATTCTAAGCCCCGGCACCATCCTGAGCCCGTCCTGTCTCCTCCTTTCGCACATTAGGAAGCTAAAGTGAAGTCAGTCAGTTGTGTCTGACTCTTTGCGACCCCGTGGACTGTAGCCCACCAGGTTCCTCCGTTCATGGGATTCTCCGGGCAAGAATACTTGAGTGGGTTGCCATTTCCTTCTCCAGGGGAATCTTCCCGACCCAGGGATCAAACCCAGATTTCCCGCACTGCAGGCAGATGCTTTACCCTCTGAGCCACCAGGGAAGCCCAAGGAAACTAGGTTCCAGAGAAATTTAGAATCTCCTTCCAGGCACGGTGCTGAGTCAGAACCAGAACCCAATGCTAACACCGCGGCAGCCTGCCCTTTCACATGCACGAGTCCTTCGATAAAGCCAGCACCAGAACATCTATTGGAGGGGAGCTAGAATTTACTGTGTTCTTACAACGTTCCAGAAACTCATTCTAATCCGTACCCACCCCNGCTGAGTCAGAACCAGAACCCAATTCTAACACCGCGGCAGCCTGCCCTTTCACATGCACGAGTCCTTCGATAAAGCCAGCACCAGAACATCTATTGGAGGGGAGCTAGAATTTACTGTGTTCTTACAACGTTCCAGAAACTCATTCTAATCCGTACCCACCCCCTCCAGTAGTTCTAACAACAATTTCTTACAGTCACTATTACTGATCCATTCAATGGATGAGATCACTGGGCTCAGAGAGTCGAGGCTCTTGCCGGAGGTCAGCGGTGGGGCTGGGCTTGACCGGAGCCCCTGCTGTCCTCAGCCTCTGCCCTGCAGCCTTGCTTCACTGCCGGGAACTGACCGCCCGGAGCCTCTGTTGACTTCTCTGTGAAACTAAGCTCCTCATTTCTGTCCAGACTAATTTATGCTAGTGGTTTGAGTCAAAGGCATATAAAAATTCTTGGCAACATCAAAAATGCTGTAAAAACGCACGACTCTGTACTAATGCCATTATAAAATGTGGACGAATTATTTGTTTGTTTTTTTTTTAATGCTGTAAAAATTCTGTCAGGAAAAAAAGGGTCTTTTCACCTGCAGTGTATGAGGCATTATGGGTTAGAGACACATTCATTCAAAAACTTTTCTTTGAAACATTTTCTGGGCTCAGTGCTGGGTGAGTTTCCANGTCAGAAAAAAAAAGGGTCTTTTCACCTGCAGTGTATGAGGCATTATGGGTTAGAGACACATTCATTCAAAAACTTTTCTTTGAAACATTTTCTGGGCTCAGTGCTGGGTGAGTTTCCAGGGATTCAGAGATAAATAAAACTGGCCCCAGCCCTCTAGGGCCCTTGGACTAGGGCCCTAGGGCCCTTTATCCATTGGACTGCCAATGGATAAAGCAACAATTACATTCCAGCAAGGAAAGTGTTGGACAGAGAAAGATGGTCTGGAGACCTGTAAGGGAATCAAGAGAACCTGACCCAAGGCTGAGAGGGCAGGCTCTGATCTAGATTGTCTTGGATTCAAATCCTTGCTCTTCACCTACCAGCTGTACGTCCTTGGGCAGTTTTCTTGACCTCTCTGTGCTTGAGTTTTTTGTTCTATATAATGAGAGTTATAAGACACAATAATAGAGTCCTATCCCAAAGGATTGTTATAAATATTTCATGAACTAGGGACTCTGAAAGTCTACTGAAGCCTATAGCCTCCTTTTGGGAATATTGTTTTTCAAGGCACACAGTAAAAATACATAGATTACAAAGTGTGCTAATTATATTGAAAATAGTATCAAAATATTACACACAGATTTATAATTGAGCAATATATGTACTTCTTTATTAAGGCATTAAATAATAAGATGTAACAGCAGGTCTCATAAACACCATAATTTTGAAGTGAGAGGTGTGAATGGTATTTCAAGGCTTTGGAACTATGTAAAGTAATAGGAATGTATTGGTTATTTCTATGGGTGACCTACAATGAAAGGAAATGCCTGATTTCAGTTAAGATGAGTGAGTACAAAGATGTAATTTCCCCTTCCTATCATCTCTCTGACCTCCTGAATTTTAACCAAAGGCGCTGCTGAAAGCCTTGTACCCAGGTGGCTAAGTCCTGCCCCAGGGAGAATCTCTGGGGAAGGGGAGGAAAGGGCTGATGCTGAGGGCCAGACAGAAGGAGCTTCGGGCATCAGGAAGGAGCCCCACCCTTGGGGATGCTGCTGGGAGGCAGGGGAGGGCTATGAGGTCTGGGGTGGTGCACTGCTCAGCGTCCTGGACTTGAGTGACACCAGCTGATTACTAACTGACATCCCAGGACTTCAGCACAGTCAGTGTCAGATACTCATACACTCGCACCATCCTCTACTTGTAATAATCTGGGTGAAGGTGGAGCTTCGTTTCTGCTGAATTTTGGACCTCAACTCCCTCACCTTTTCTTTGAGTCACCTTGGAAGAAATCCTTGCCTTCATTGTATCTGGGTTTCCTCATCTCAGTTCAGTTCAGTTCAGTCACTCAGTCGTGTCTGACTCTTTGCAACCCCATGGACTGCAGCACGCCAGGCTTCCTTGTCCATCACCAATTCCCGGAGTTTACTCAAACTCATGTCCATTGAGTGGGTGCTGCCATCCAACCATCTCATCCTCTGTCTTCCCCTTCTCCTGCCCTCAATCTTTTCCAGCACCAGAGTCTTTTCAAATGAGTCAGTTCTTTGCATCAGGTAGCCAAAGTATTGGAGTTTCAGCTTCAGCATCAGTCCTTCCAATGNTGGCTTGGAGAATTTTGAGCATTACTTTACCAGCGTGTGAGATGAGTGCAACTGTGCAGTAGTTTGAGCATTCTTTGGCATTGCCTTTCTTGGGGATTGGAATGAAAACTGACCTTTTCCAGTCCTGTGGCCACTGCTGAGTTTTCCAAATGTGTTGGCATATTGAGTGCAGCACTTTCCCAGCATCATCTTTCAGGATCTGAAACAGCTCCCCTGGAATTCCATCCCCTCCACTAGCTGTGTTCGTAGTGATGCTTGAAGATGAGGAAATCGAAAACTAAGTTTATGTCTCCACCTTTCATTTCTCTCTGAATGGTAAAGGAAAAGGGAAAGGAAAAGAAAATAGATGACAATATTAGTCACAATATCATGTCACCTATGTGTAGAAGAGGCTCTGACATATGGTGCGCTTATTAAATTACTGAGGGATTTCCCTGACATCCAGGGCTTAAGACTTTGCGCTTCCACTGCAGCAGCCACTGGTTCGATCTCAGGTCAGGGAATCAAGATCCCGCATCCCGTGTGGCATGGCCAATAAATACATAACTGAGTGAATGAATGAACACTTCCCAGAACAGTGGTTGAGGCTCTGGGCTTTGGCATCAGGTTGACTGCATTAATATCACAACAATACGCTTGGTAGCTGTGTGATCTTGGGCAAGTGACCTGCCCTCTTGGTGTTCTGTAAAACGAAAGTCACATGTTCGCCTATCATTTGGGGTTGTAGTGAGAATTAAATGGGATAGTGCATAGAAAGATGCTAAATCTGTTAGCTATTAAAGTTAAATGGTGGGGAAGTTCGAATACATGGTAGGTGTGCTTCAAGCACAGTAAACACTCAACTATTGGATGGACTGTGATTTCTCTTACCCTAGCCTGAGGGCTGTGGAGAGTTCTACAGTTCTGGGCAGGATATTGGATAGTGATGTGACACAGACAAGCAAGCAAGCAAACACCTTTACACCTCAGCTCCTGCTCTGAAGGCTAGAACTGATTTCTCTTCTTCACAGGGACAACCAAACAAAGCTGTGTGTGTTGCCACGCTCTGATGGAAGCTCTTGTTCAGGGTCTGCTGAGGAAGAGAGTGTGTGTGGCTAAGGCAGCAGACTTACTGTTAGCTATGTGACCCTAGCTAGCTTCCTTGGTGCTCTGAGCCTCAGTCTTCTCATCAGTAAATTGGGGGCAATGATAGTCACTTCAGAGTGTTACTGTGATGATTTGATATCACAAGGGTGCTTCCTGGCACAAAAGAGACTCATCCCATGGTTGCCAGTATTTTTACTGCCTTGTAAGACCTATAAGTGAAACATACATGAATGTAAATACCGCTGGATATGTCTGGTGGTGCTAGTGGTAAAGAACCCACCTGCCAATGCAGGGGACATAAGAGACACGGGTTTGATCCCTGGGTCGGGAAGATCCCCTGGATAAGAGCTTGGTAACCCTCTCCAGTGTTCTTGCCTGGAGAATCCCATGGACAGAGGAGCCTAGCAGGCTACAGTCCATGGGGCCGCAAACAGTCGGACATGACTGAAGCAGCTTAGCACAGGCATCCCTATCCAATATGTCTGTGAAAGGGCACCACAAGGTCTAGAGCTCTGGTCCAGGGTGGATGTGAGTTGAATCCAAGTTCTCCTCATTGTCAGCCTCTTCTTCACAACTGCTCTTGGCAACTAATTTGCTTTATGATCTTGGGAAAATCGTTCACCCTTTCTGAGCCATGATTTTCCTCTTTCTAGAATGAAGATCATCGGAGAAGGTAATGGCAACCCACTCCAGTACTCTTGCCTGGAAAATCCCATGGACGGAGGAGCCTGGAAGGGTCTGTGGGATCACTGAATCCGACACGACTGAGCGACTTCACTTTGACTTTTCACTTTCATGCATTGGAGAAGGAAATGGCAACCCACTCCAGTGTTCTTGCCTGGAGAATCCCAGGGACAGGGGAGCCTGGTGGGCTGCCGTTTATGGGGTCGCACAGAGTCGGACACAACAGAAGCGACTTAGCAGCAGCAGCAGCAGAACAAAGATCATAATACTTGCCCAGTGGGATGTTTGACTTATGTGTCAGCTTGATCGGCCCAAAATGCCTAGTTATTTGGTGAAATATTGTTATCGATATTTCTGTGAGGTTGTTTTGGGATGAGATTAACATTCAAATCAGTGGACTCTGAGAACAGACTGCCCTCCATAAGGCGGATGGGCTCCTCCAATCAGCTGAAGTCCTGAGTAGAACAAAGGCCTGATTTCCCACGTAGGGGGACACCTTGCTTGCAGGTGGCCTTTGGACTTAAAATGCAACATTGGCTCTTTCCTGGGTCTCCAATCTACTGAACCACCCTGCAGATTTTTGACTTGTCAGCCTTCATAATTGTGTGAGCCAATTATCTTTTCGTTTTTCAAACTCTCTCTCCCCTTCTCTCTCTCTATATATACATACTTTTATATATATTTGATATACTTCTCCAGATGTATGTAGACATATCTATTCTATGGGTCTTATTTCTCTGGAGAACCCTAACTAACACAATCACCCTGCTCTCAGGGTCCCTGAAAATCCAGAGAAGAGCTAAACACCTCCACGCAGTCACACAGCCAGGCATCCAAGCAGAGCCATTACTGGCCCCTGGGTCTCAGAGTCTGGGGGGTACCTAGGGCATGTGAAATCCTCTCCAGCTTCTGACACAGGGGTACCGCAGTGGGGAGGGAGCCCAGGATGACCTTCCTCAGCCTCCTGGAGCCTGGAGGGGCCCATGATGCCCCTGGGAGGAGGGAGCCTGGGTCCATCACGAGGCTGAGGGCACACCTCCATCCTTCTGCATTCCTCTTGTACTAGTTTCCTGGGGCTGCCTTAATAAATTACACAAACTAGGTCTTTAAACAGCAGAAATGTATTCTGTCCGNTGACACAGGGGTACCGCAGTGGGGAGGGAGCCCAGGATGACCTTCCTCAGCCTCCTGGAGCCTGGAGGGGCCCATGATGCCACTGGGAGGAGGGAGCCTGGGTCCATCACGAGGCTGAGGGCGCACCTCCATCCTTCTGCATTCCTCTTGTACTAGTTTCCTGGGGCTACCTTAATAAATTACACAAACTAGGTCTTTAAACAGCAGAAATGTATTCTGTCCAGGTTCTGGAGGCTAGAATTATAAAATGCAGGGGCCAGCTGGCAGGCTGGTCTCTTCTGAAGGCTCCTTGGTGTGTAGACACATCGCTCTAGTCCCTGACTCTGCCCTGTCGTGGGTTTTCCTGGGTGTGTCTCTTCTCCATTTCTTATAAGGACACAGGTCACATGGGTTTTAGAGCCCACCCCCAACCAGTATGACCTCATCATGATTAATTACATCTGCAAAGACCCTGCATCCCAAACATCACGTGCTGAGGTCCTGGGTGGACATGAATCTGGGGAGGAGGCGATCTGGCTCAATAAACCTGGGTTGGGCTTTTGGGGGCAATTTAACCCCAGGACAAATGAAGAGCAATCCTTTACCTTCGACAGCTCCATTTATCCTGCTCCTTTCCCGGCTGGCCTGGGAACCTGCTGGCATTTTAAAATGCAGTTCATGAGTCAGGAGGGCCCGGGGAGATTGAAACTTGCCAATACTCCTTTTCGCTGATGTGAGGTTGTAAGTTTGTTTTTTATCTTGTAAGATTGCATTAGTAATCCAGGGCCAGTCAATAATATTTGCAAAAGTGGCCATTAGAAAAAAAAAAAAAAAAAAAAAAAAAGCAATAGGAGAGCTGTGGTAGCCCAAGGACCCAGATGTCAGAGGTAGGAATTGCCGGCTGGAGTGGGAGCAGGCGTCGGGACCCTTGAGGGCGCCCACCTATCCATCTACCCACTGATCCTTCTACAGGCAGGGAGTGGATCAAATGGGATGTCTCCAATAGCACATGGAGAGTAGAGGGCTGGATCTGGAATATTAGAAAAGAGTTTCCTCCTAGAGATAAGACTCCTCCATGGGGGAGGAGGAGGCATTCAAGATTCCACCTCCCTTTGTCTTGTCTGGCAGATATTGTAGACACCTGGCCCGGATCCCCTATGACCTTTCAGCCTGTTTATGCTGGAAGGTGGGAGCTGGGAAACGGTGTTGGGCTTTGATATGCTTTCCTTTCCAAAGGACTTCCCTGGTGGCTCAGATGGTAAAGCGTCTGCCTACAATATGGGAGACCTGGGTTTGATCCCTGGGTCGGGAAGATCCCCTGGAGAAGGAAATGGCAGCCCACTCCAGTACTCTTGCCTGGAAAATCCCATGGATGAAGGAGCCTGGTGGGCTAAAGTCCATGGGGTCACAAAGAGTCGGATACGACTGAGCGACTTCACTTTCACTTTCAGCCACTGCCTGAGACTTCTTGGAGGACTGCTCTGTCCTCTAACCCCTAGAGCTGCTTTGCTGAAAGGCAGGAAAATTGAAATGCCTGGGAATTTACATCCTCCAGCCTCTCCCCCAGCTGCAGTTAACTCTCTCCAATGCCTTCAGGGATATGAAGCCCCAGCATCCTTACCTCAGGGCATAACTTAATGCCCCAGAGGTCCCCTGCTGCCAGCTGAAGCTTTCCCCGCTCCACCCCCACCCTGCGCAGGACATTGCCTGAAGTCATGTACTTGCACTTGCACGCTTTCTTCACCTTTCCTTCCTGGTTTTGCAACAGCTTCACCTTCCTGATAAATCACTTGCACAGGAATCCTCATGTCAGGTCTACCCTTGGGGCTCTGGCCACAAACACCCCACCTCTGGAATGACATTCACACCCCACGTGCGAGGCTGACCTTTTGTATCAGTGACACCGGCAGGAGCCTCTGGAGAGGGATCTGAAGGAACAAGGGCCCCATAATCTCCTCTGGGTGCCTCTGAAATCCCCCCATTTGAGAGTCATTCCCTTGGAATGTGTCCCTCTCTCCTCTTAAAATGGAGTTGCTCCTGGGAGATCAGCTTTATTACTGGCATTAATTCTGCTTCTTGGAGTAGAGTTTCCCAGTAAATCAGAAACCTTTTGCTGTTGCAGCTGCTTTGGTGGCACCAGTCGGCTGGGTTCAACCCTCTGGGCCTGGACAAAATGACGCAAGCAGGAATTACTGCCTTTGCCACGGCCTGCCTCACTTTGAAGAGAACTTGCCCCCTCCTGGCTCCTTCCCCCACCCCTTTGTGAGGGCTTATCTCAGCTGCACTTGGAGGCTAATCCACTCAAGGTTTGAAATAATGGCATGATAACAATGCAAATGATGATAAGGTGTTATTATTCGGGGCAAGTTATTTCCAGGGATGTTTCCTTTTAAATGGGATTTCTGGAACATCAAAAATGACCATGGGACCCAAGGGGAAGCTTGAGTGGTAGAATTCAGGCACTGTGATCCCCAGATAAGAGTAGTTTGGAATCCTGCCCTGTACTCTTCAATTACCGTCAGGCCACATGGGGCTGCATGTAGAGCTTCTTTGCACAAATTAGGAAACGATGCCCCTCTGAGTAAGTAAATGAGAAAAGGGTGCCTCTCGTGGACAGACACAGCTCCCAGGCCACTCAGCTTGGAGGGTGAGAACCGGATTTCAGCCCCACTTACTCTGCCAAGTGCCTTTGTGCCGTGCACAAACTGCCTGGCCATACAAGACGGCACCAAGGACCTGCCTAGTAGTGAAATGGATAGAGCAGGGCCCTGTGGGGCTCCTGGGCATGGAAGTCCCCCCAGGCATCTTGTCTGTAGGATGGAGGCTTCAAGCCTCCAGGACATTTTCTGAGTTCCAAAGGGCAGGTTCACACAGTTGAAAAAGCAAAAGAATTCCAGAAAAACATCTATTTCTGCTTTATTGACAATGCCAAAGCTCTGGACTGTGTGGATCACAACAAACTGTGGAAAATTCTGAAAGAGATGGGAATACCAAACTAACTGACNCATAGGTGAGAGTGAGTCAGTGTGAAGGCAGATGAACATTAGGTGGGCAAATGTGACTGTGCATGAACATGGGTGTGTGAGTCTTTGTGTGAGGGCTGATGTTTGAACACATGTAAGATTGTGTGTGTGTGTGTGTGTGTGCACGTGCATATGGTGTGTGTGTTCACTGCAGCTCTGCAGAGCCTTGTGGGAGAAGACATTTGAGGCTGCAGAAGATCCCGCTGCCCCCTTCCCCAGCTTCTCTCTTCCTCTCGTTTACTGGCCTGTAAGAGGTGGGAGGAAGCAATGCTATCTGCTTTGAGGAGTATCCCTGTAGNTTCACTGCAGCTCTGCAGAGCCTTGTGGGAGAAGACATTTGAGGCTGCAGAAGATCCCGCTGCCCCCTTCCCCAGCTTCTCTCTTCCTCTCGTTTACTGGCCTGTAAGAGGTGGGAGGAAGCAATGCTATCTGCTTTGAGGAGTATCCCTGTAGCCCTGCAGGGCGGCCCAGGGAGATTTTGCCATCACTTCCTATCCTTCTCTTTTCTGCTCACCTGCCCTTTGCCCAACCAAGGACCATCCGTTACCATGGCAAAAGCCCGCATGGAGAACCCAAGGCTGCATCTGGACAGAGGAGAGGGCAGGCTCTGGGTTCCTACGGTCCAGCCTCCCACTCGACCAGACTGAGCACCAGCTGGCCTCTGCTCGCTCACCTTGGTGATGAGAGGCTCATGGCACCCTGTCACCTGCAGACAAGCCCTCCCAGGAGAACACCCTTTCTGAGTAACCCCAACCCTGTTTCTTCCACCCACTGGTCTCGGCTCCTCTCTCCTTCCTGGGTCTTTCCAAGGCAGCCAGATTGTCCCCGCTAAGCCTTCCCCTAAGATTCCATTCATCATTCCTCACCTGAGGACATTAGGTCCCGCTGCCCCTTTCTGGGNCGCACTCTCAACCTACCTCCTGGCTATTTCCATCCCGACTCAGGTCTACACCAGCACCCTGAACACACCCAGCAGACCTATTTATCAAACACACACAACTAAGGCCACAGTTGTCAAGATCTATTCCAGGAACAGAGCCTGGGGGGTGAGGAGGGGAGAAAAAGGAGAGGTGGGGAAGGAGTGAACTCCAAGCCACACCAAGCAAGATGATGAAGGGGCTGGAGGAGAACCACGGCATGCAGTTCGTGGAACACTGACTCTTCCAGGAAGCTCTCTGCATGGGTGATGGTATAGACCCTGTAAGCTTGTTACCCATTTTACAGATGGGGCAAATGATGCCCTGAGACATCACGCAAACTGACCAAGGACCTGCAGAGAGGACAGAGGAAGCATTTGAACTGAGCCAATCTTGATTCAGACACACGGTTTAAACCATACTGGGGCAACCAGATAGTAAAATAGAACTGTGACTGAGCATTGGCCTGGGAGACACCAAGAGAGATATCCGACACTAGGGAGAGTGAGGCTGAGATTTCACAGAGGATAATTTTGAGGACTGGTTCTGTGATTCCTGGGCTTCTTAACCAGATCAAGGATACAAAGAAGGAAGATTCCTTAGGAGGGCCGATGGGACTGGTGAAAAAGTCCCCGTCTTCCTACCCTGATCTCTCTGTGATTGCTGGCCAGGGTCTCCACATGTGTGCACGTGTGTGTGTACATAGGTGAGAGTGAGTCAGTGTGAAGGCAGATGAACATTAGGTGGGCAAATGTGACTGTGCATGAACATGGGTGTGTGAGTCTTTGTGTGAGGGCTGATGTTTGAACACATGTAAGATTGTGTGTGTGTGTGTGTGTGTGCACGTGCATATGGTGTGTGTGTTCACTGCAGCTCTGCAGAGCCTTGTGGGAGAAGACATTTGAGGCTGCAGAAGATCCCGCTGCCCCCTTCCCCAGCTTCTCTCTTCCTCTCGTTTACTGGCCTGTAAGAGGTGGGAGGAAGCAATGCTATCTGCTTTGAGGAGTATCCCTGTAGCCCTGCAGGGCGGCCCAGGGAGATTTTGCCATCACTTCCTATCCTTCTCTTTTCTGCTCACCTGCCCTTTGCCCAACCAAGGACCATCCGTTACCATGGCAAAAGCCCGCATGGAGAACCCAAGGCTGCATCTGGACAGAGGAGAGGGCAGGCTCTGGGTTCCTACGGTCCAGCCTCCCACTCGACCAGACTGAGCACCAGCTGGCCTCTGCTTGCTCACCTTGGTGATGAGAGGCTCATGGCACCCTGTCACCTGCAGACAAGCCCTCCCAGGAGAACACCCTTTCTGAGTAACCCCAACCCTGTTTCTTCCACCCACTGGTCTCGGCTCCTCTCTCCTTCCTGGGTCTTTCCAAGGCAGCCAGATTGTCCCCGCTAAGCCTTCCCCTAAGATTCCATTCATCATTCCTCACCTGAGGACATTAGGTCCCGCTGCCCCTTTCTGGGTCCCTCCTCTGGACACTCTGTGCCTATAAAGTGTGGGGTGCAGATTTGAACCCATAGCATCTACTGAAGCTGAGCAGAGCAGAGAGCGGGGACTGGAAGACAGTCCATTCCACCACCAAAGCCCCATTCAGTTAGGAACCCAGTCGGGTGGGTCCACGGTTTTAGTAGCCACATCACACTGTTTATGCTTACATTGACCTTGTGGGGTCAAAGAAAAACGACCAGATCATTTCGGGTGCAATTCTGCCAAGCCGGCCCTATCTACCCACCCTTGGCTTGCTCTGTAGGTCAATGATTTTTTTTTTTTTTTTGATCTGAAAGTGCCTGACTTTACATCGATTACTGTTGAACTCCTTCGTGTTGATTTTGGCCCAGCATTCTGCCCAGGAAGAAACTTCAGATCATAGATCAACTATATCAGAGTAACCTCTGCTTTCAAGCTCAGATGAACACACCTTTTGTGTCTTCATCCACGTCTCTGACAAAAGTTTTGAACAGGTTGGAGCTTGGGCAACGTTTCCACTGTAAGCCACTCTCCCAGGTCATTCCTCTCTACACAGACTCCTTGAGAAGGGGCTGTTCAACCACCGCAACCTAACTCTGTCTTCTCTGATCTGCTAATCGGGTCACCCTAGGAAAAGAGGGGTCTCACTGGGGCAAAGCTGACTTTGATGAGCCCCATCTGGCCCTTAGACCACGTCACGTTTCTTTTCTGGATGCTCTGAACTTTCTGCCTAGTCAGCCAATCTAGGCTGATTCCACTGTGATCAGAATTCAGTCTTCCACCTTCCCTGCTATTTGGCAAATGAAGGTAGCTTTGCACCTCGTTGGTCTCCTTGGAATTTTCTCATTCTAGCCAATTCTTGGAAAGATTTCCATTCGCTAATGGTGTGGGGTTCACTTTGAAAAAACAGACCGCCATGCTAGAGTGTGCTGTGTGCGTATGGGCGTGAAGCTACTTCCATTCTCCATGTTTTCTGGAGCTCTCCATGGGTCTGACCCAAGTTTCTTAACCTCCATTTTTTTTTAACCTTTTAGACCCCTCTTTCCTTAATGCATACACACATATTCTTCATCGTTAGTGCTGTGGAGCCACTGAATCATGAAATGTCAGCATATGAAAGATACTTTGGACCAGGAACGGTACACATCGTCTCCTTGACAGACATTACTAATCAATCATAGCACTGTTCATCAAGCTCAGTGTCTACCTCAGAATCCTGCCCAACTCCAGATATCTCATTTTTCTTGGTCAGACAAAAATCTATTGTACAAGGACTTCATTTGAAGCCCAAAAGCAAACTCTGAATCCCAGAGAGATGCAGTGGCCTCACCAACGTCGCCCAGCTGGTCCGTGGCTGGGCAGAAATTGGCAGCAGTGCCCTCTTGCTGAGCCCAAGGCTTGCCTAGGCTTTGTCTAGTTATTGTCTGTCATCTTAGACCTCACTCTTCTGATCAGCATCCAGCAATCGCTCACCAGCTCATTCCTCACCAGTCACCTAGGGACCATGAGATGGTTAATAAGACCCCAGATCCTTTCTAGAGAGAAGGTCACATGGGGCTTCTCTGCATGGGATCACAGCTGGGAGAAGCAGCTTTGTTTGGGATGCAAACCACAGCTTAACCTCCAGTCCAGCTCAGCCACCATTGGCTGGAATCAAGGGCCAGTAGCCCCTGCTGCCACCATCACCACCAAGAGGGCCCAGGGGGGTTGCATGTTGTCTTCTGTGATTGCTCATTCTCTGGGGCCAGCTCAGGCATGACAAGACTCCGGAGGATCACAGCCAAGCTTCCGGTTATCCCTCCACGGAGGGTGCTGTTAGCAGGGTGCCCGGGGTGCTGCAGGAGCAGAGAGACAACACTTCAGACAAAGGAAGAGACACCTGAGAAGCCAGGTGAGGGTTTAGAAGGATAAAAAGGTTACTCCATAGTAGGGGAACAGCAGCAGCAAAGGCGGAGAGGCACGACAAGCAGTGAGTTCAGGGGAAATACAGTCCTGTAGCAGCGCAGGAGAGGG
>SJYW01022049.1:646579-663251 GCA_006410735.1 Raphicerus campestris | reverse complement strand
TGAGGTTGATATAGTCTGCATCATTCCCATTTTACAGATGAGGAAACCGAGGGCTCAGATATTGAGCAAATTGCCCAGAGCCACACAGCAAATAAATGGAAGGTCCAGGGCTTGGGCTCCCATCACTGGAGCCACAGGAAATGTCTCCCACTCACGATATTTCAGAAGAGGGAAGAGTGGTAAAGGGTGGTGAAACATTGCCAGCAAATCACATCCGCAGAGAAAAGGAAGTGCGTTGGCTGGCAACTATGAAATGAGGCTGGGTGGACCAGTGACAGGCATTGGCCTGGGTGTTCAGGCCCAAGTTAAACTTTCAAGTCTGCCTTTTACCAGCAGGGTGTCCCTGAGCAAGTCCCCCAGCAGCTCTGGGCCTCAATATCTGATTTCTTCATTTGTGAAAAGAAGGGTTAGGGAGGCAAGTCTTCACGGATCCTTGTAGGTTCTCGTATCGCCCTTCCCACACCACCCCTAAGAGTGGCTGCAGAGGGGCAGGGAGCGGATCACCTGGTCCCCAGTGTGCCGGATGCGAGGAGAGCAGGGCAGGCCCCTGTGCTCTCAGCCCAGCCTGGATTTCGCACTCTCAACCTACCTCCTGGCTATTTCCATCCCGACTCAGGTCTACACCAGCACCCTGAACACACCCAGCAGACCTATTTATCAAACACACACAACTAAGGCCACAGTTGTCAAGATCTATTCCAGGAACAGAGCCTGGGGGGTGAGGAGGGGAGAAAAAGGAGAGGTGGGGAAGGAGTGAACTCCAAGCCACACCAAGCAAGATGATGAAGGGGCTGGAGGAGAACCACGGCATGCAGTTCGTGGAACACTGACTCTTCCAGGAAGCTCTCTGCATGGGTGATGGTATAGACCCTGTAAGCTTGTTACCCATTTTACAGATGGGGCAAATGATGCCCTGAGACATCACGCAAACTGACCAAGGACCTGCAGAGAGGACAGAGGAAGCATTTGAACTGAGCCAATCTTGATTCAGACACACGGTTTAAACCATACTGGGGCAACCAGATAGTAAAATAGAACTGTGACTGAGCATTGGCCTGGGAGACACCAAGAGAGATATCCGACACTAGGGAGAGTGAGGCTGAGATTTCACAGAGGATAATTTTGAGGACTGGTTCTGTGATTCCTGGGCTTCTTAACCAGATCAAGGATACAAAGAAGGAAGATTCCTTAGGAGGGCCGATGGGACTGGTGAAAAAGTCCCCGTCTTCCTACCCTGATCTCTCTGTGATTGCTGGCCAGGGTCTCCACATGTGTGCACGTGTGTGTGTACATAGGTGAGAGTGAGTCAGTGTGAAGGCAGATGAACATTAGGTGGGCAAATGTGACTGTGCATGAACATGGGTGTGTGAGTCTTTGTGTGAGGGCTGATGTTTGAACACATGTAAGATTGTGTGTGTGTGTGTGTGTGTGCACGTGCATATGGTGTGTGTGTTCACTGCAGCTCTGCAGAGCCTTGTGGGAGAAGACATTTGAGGCTGCAGAAGATCCCGCTGCCCCCTTCCCCAGCTTCTCTCTTCCTCTCGTTTACTGGCCTGTAAGAGGTGGGAGGAAGCAATGCTATCTGCTTTGAGGAGTATCCCTGTAGCCCTGCAGGGCGGCCCAGGGAGATTTTGCCATCACTTCCTATCCTTCTCTTTTCTGCTCACCTGCCCTTTGCCCAACCAAGGACCATCCGTTACCATGGCAAAAGCCCGCATGGAGAACCCAAGGCTGCATCTGGACAGAGGAGAGGGCAGGCTCTGGGTTCCTACGGTCCAGCCTCCCACTCGACCAGACTGAGCACCAGCTGGCCTCTGCTCGCTCACCTTGGTGATGAGAGGCTCATGGCACCCTGTCACCTGCAGACAAGCCCTCCCAGGAGAACACCCTTTCTGAGTAACCCCAACCCTGTTTCTTCCACCCACTGGTCTCGGCTCCTCTCTCCTTCCTGGGTCTTTCCAAGGCAGCCAGATTGTCCCCGCTAAGCCTTCCCCTAAGATTCCATTCATCATTCCTCACCTGAGGACATTAGGTCCCGCTGCCCCTTTCTGGGTCCCTCCTCTGGACACTCTGTGCCTATAAAGTGTGGGGTGCAGATTTGAACCCATAGCATCTACTGAAGCTGAGCAGAGCAGAGAGCGGGGACTGGAAGACAGTCCATTCCACCACCAAAGCCCCATTCAGTTAGGAACCCAGTCGGGTGGGTCCACGGTTTTAGTAGCCACATCACACTGTTTATGCTTACATTGACCTTGTGGGGTCAAAGAAAAACGACCAGATCATTTCGGGTGCAATTCTGCCAAGCCGGCCCTATCTACCCACCCTTGGCTTGCTCTGTAGGTCAATGATTTTTTTTTTTTTTTGATCTGAAAGTGCCTGACTTTACATCGATTACTGTTGAACTCCTTCGTGTTGATTTTGGCCCAGCATTCTGCCCAGGAAGAAACTTCAGATCATAGATCAACTATATCAGAGTAACCTCTGCTTTCAAGCTCAGATGAACACACCTTTTGTGTCTTCATCCACGTCTCTGACAAAAGTTTTGAACAGGTTGGAGCTTGGGCAACGTTTCCACTGTAAGCCACTCTCCCAGGTCATTCCTCTCTACACAGACTCCTTGAGAAGGGGCTGTTCAACCACCGCAACCTAACTCTGTCTTCTCTGATCTGCTAATCGGGTCACCCTAGGAAAAGAGGGGTCTCACTGGGGCAAAGCTGACTTTGATGAGCCCCATCTGGCCCTTAGACCACGTCACGTTTCTTTTCTGGATGCTCTGAACTTTCTGCCTAGTCAGCCAATCTAGGCTGATTCCACTGTGATCAGAATTCAGTCTTCCACCTTCCCTGCTATTTGGCAAATGAAGGTAGCTTTGCACCTCGTTGGTCTCCTTGGAATTTTCTCATTCTAGCCAATTCTTGGAAAGATTTCCATTCGCTAATGGTGTGGGGTTCACTTTGAAAAAACAGACCGCCATGCTAGAGTGTGCTGTGTGCGTATGGGCGTGAAGCTACTTCCATTCTCCATGTTTTCTGGAGCTCTCCATGGGTCTGACCCAAGTTTCTTAACCTCCATTTTTTTTTAACCTTTTAGACCCCTCTTTCCTTAATGCATACACACATATTCTTCATCGTTAGTGCTGTGGAGCCACTGAATCATGAAATGTCAGCATATGAAAGATACTTTGGACCAGGAACGGTACACATCGTCTCCTTGACAGACATTACTAATCAATCATAGCACTGTTCATCAAGCTCAGTGTCTACCTCAGAATCCTGCCCAACTCCAGATATCTCATTTTTCTTGGTCAGACAAAAATCTATTGTACAAGGACTTCATTTGAAGTCCAAAAGCAAACTCTGAATCCCAGAGAGATGCAGTGGCCTCACCAACGTCGCCCAGCTGGTCCGTGGCTGGGCAGAAATTGGCAGCAGTGCCCTCTTGCTGAGCCCAAGGCTTGCCTAGGCTTTGTCTAGTTATTGTCTGTCATCTTAGACCTCACTCTTCTGATCAGCATCCAGCAATCGCTCACCAGCTCATTCCTCACCAGTCACCTAGGGACCATGAGATGGTTAATAAGACCCCAGATCCTTTCTAGAGAGAAGGTCACATGGGGCTTCTCTGCATGGGATCACAGCTGGGAGAAGCAGCTTTGTTTGGGATGCAAACCACAGCTTAACCTCCAGTCCAGCTCAGCCACCATTGGCTGGAATCAAGGGCCAGTAGCCCCTGCTGCCACCATCACCACCAAGAGGGCCCAGGGGGGTTGCATGTTGTCTTCTGTGATTGCTCATTCTCTGGGGCCAGCTCAGGCATGACAAGACTCCGGAGGATCACAGCCAAGCTTCCGGTTATCCCTCCACGGAGGGTGCTGTTAGCAGGGTGCCCGGGGTGCTGCAGGAGCAGAGAGACAACACTTCAGACAAAGGAAGAGACACCTGAGAAGCCAGGTGAGGGTTTAGAAGGATAAAAAGGTTACTCCATAGTAGGGGAACAGCAGCAGCAAAGGCGGAGAGGCACGACAAGCAGTGAGTTCAGGGGAAATACAGTCCTGTAGCAGCGCAGGAGAGGGTGCCGAAAGGTTGCGGGACGTGGTGAGAGATGAAGCTGTTATCCACGAGGAGGTCTAGTCTGTGAAGGGAGAAAGAGAAAAAGAAAAAAAAACTATTACTCCAGTTGGGAATGGGAGCAAAAAATAGGAAGGGACTAGAGCTGGGGATGCTGTTTTTCAGATGGGTGACAAGGGAAGGCCTTTCTGAGGAAGGGACATTGGAGCAGGGACCTGAGTGTGCAGGAGCGAATCTGCAGATCACCAGAAGAGCATCCTAAGCAGAGGAAACAGACAGCAGAGATGCCCAAAGGCCTGTGTAGCCAGGGCTTGTGGAACACTGGCCCCTGTCAAACTTGGCACACAGAGCCCCCCACTTGGTCCAACTATCTGAATGAAGATCAAGCGTCAGACTCCTGAGAGTCCCTTGGCCTGCAAGGAGACCCAAGTCCATCCTAAAGGAAATCAGTCCTGAATGTTCATTGGAAGGACTGATGTTGAAGCTGAAACTCCAACACTTTGGCTACCTGATGCAAAGACCTGACTCATTGGCCACCTGATGCAACGACAGAGGATGAGATGGTTGGATGGCATTACTGACTCAATGGACGTGAGTTTAAGTAAGCTCAGGGAGTTGGTGATGGACAGGGAGGCCTGGAAGTCGACGGGGTCACAAAGAGTCAGACACGACTGAGTGACTGAACTGAACTGAACTGAACTGAGCCCTCAGTCAGGCCAGGGCAGACCCAGTTGAGTGAGACTTGGGCCAGATTTCTGCAGATGTTGGTGGGGCCCGTGTCCCATTCCCCATTTACCTGCTAATGGTTCACAGATGTCCCCCCAATCTGCAGACTCACCCTTGGCCCAAACAGTGGCCAATGGCTGATGGATTTGTGAATCCAAGAGGCTGGTTCCCTTGCCTCAAGCTGGGACCAACCAAGTGCTCTAGTTTGTACTGCAGGATTCCCCCATGGGATGAGGCCTACGTGAGCCTCCTCCAGCTGAGATCTTCCCTGCCCTGGTCCTCTCCCCTCACTTCCCTTCTCTTTTTCCAACTAGTTGTATGACTGAATCTCTGCCTCAGGCTCTGCTTCCCAGGAACCAGACCCAAAATACAAGTTCTCCATGATTCATCTCAGAAATGCCCACTGCCTTAGAATCTCAGAAAGAAGAGCTCCCCTCCCCTATGCTTTACCTGTAAACTGGTTTCCCTCCCCTTCCACCTCCTCACTCCCCTAGAGGACCTTGCCCCACCAACCTTCCCCTCCCTGCCACCTTCATCTCTGCTGGACACATCCTACCTGTTCCCCACCCAGCTCCTATAGCAACAGCACTCATTTCCCTCCAAGTAACTCCCAAATCCACACGGCTGCCAGGCGTGCCCTCTCTCCCACCCGGCCCCAGTGTCCCAGCTGCCTGCTAGGTGTCTGCACACGGCTGTCTGGCTCCCAACGGCACTTACTCTAAAAGTGCACTCACGGTCTTTCTCCAAACCCAGCTCTCTTCCTGGCTGCCAGCTACTGTAAATGCCACACCTCTCTCCAGCTCTCCAGGCTCCAAACTTGGCTGTGTCCTGATTCCATNCCCAGGCCACCTGGACCGCAGGTCCTGGGCCTTGTCAGTGACATGGAGCCATCCCACTTCCTGGCCATGCTTTCCCCACCTGCCAGGCAGGGCTGCTGGTTGGACCTCATTCCCTCCCAGCCCCCTGAATCCCTAACCCCCACTTCTGAGAGCAGACCCAGAGACCCCTGGAGAGAAACTGACTGCAGAGCTGAGCTCAAATCCTCATGGCCTTGGCCAAAGGGCTGGCTGTCTGGGCCTCAGTTAGTCCGTCTGTAAAATGGGATGAGACTCAAACTGAAATGGTGGAGGGGAACTGCTGCTTCCTGCCCACAACAGAAACAAAAGCTAACATTTAATGGGTGCTGACACTTTTCGTGCATGATCTCACTTCATTGTCACACACACACCTATGTCGTGGCAGGGCTGGGGGGCAGCTATGATTTTCTCCATCCAACAGAGAGGCCAGCGGAGGAAGGCAGCAGCACCAGGCTTTCAGCGAGGGCAGTCTCACCCCATCCCCACCCAGGGTGCCTCTCCTCTGTCCTCTCTCACCTCTCCCGCTGCTCAGGGCTGGCAGACACTTATTTTGCCAGGTGCTGTGCAGATAGTTGGAGAGAGGCTTGAACTAGCAGACTCCACCTCCCCTACCCCAGGAGCTGTCAACCTCGTCTGTGGCCCAGCCCACTCAGAGAGGAGGGAGAGTAGCCAAGGTTGGCGGGAGCAGGGGATGGGGGTCCTCTAGCCCACACCCCAGGGAAGGCTGGGTGGAGGAAGGAGGGGACAACCCAGGCCCTTGGCCTTTGCCTCCTACTCCCTCACCGCCCGGCGCATCCCAAAGGAAGCCATATCTGCCCTCCTCTGCTTTCCTTCCAGCCCCTTTCCCTGCCCCTCCCAGCAAGGATTTATGGTTTTAATAATGCAGGCTTCTCCACCAGCCTCCCTTGCTGTTTAGTCCCTTCTAAAGATCCTTAAAATTAAAACACTAATCAGGAATTTATTTTCTCATCAATCCTGCCCTTCAGGTTATGAGGCCCTTGTGTTTTCAGAGCCGCAGGGAGGGCCCTCCAGGGGCAGAGATGGGCACAGGGAGCAACGGCTCTGGCTCCAGTCTGGGGAGAGAAAGGAGAAGAGAGAAGAAGGGGAGAGACTGCAGGAGGCAGAGTCAGATCCGGGTCAGAGGGAAAGGGGGGTGCAGGTAGCTCGGAGGAGGTGTCACCTCTCTGCATTGGCCCCCTGCCACCCCAAAGGGCTGTCTGCAAAGCCCAGGAATACTGTTCCTTCCATGGGAAGCCTATGAGATGAGTCAGGTCACCCTGATCCCTGAACAGGAAGTCTACTGCCTGCTTCGCCTCTGCCTGGGTATGTGAGGGTAGTGAGGGGATTGAATGATCTCCAAGGCCCCTTCCTGCTCTAACAGGCAACAGCCTTTGATGTGATCATTTCAGAAATAAAGAAATGGAAAATCTGTACCTTGTTCATTTATTTATTTGACAAAGAAAAAACTGAGGGTCTGCGAGTGTGGAAAGGACACCAGGCACTGGAGAAGCCACCCTGAAGAGCTCTGGACCTGACCTTAGTCCATGGGGAAGCCACAACTTCCCACAGCCTCCATTTGTTCATCTGTAAAATGGGAGAATGTGCTGCCCACCCTACCACAGAGTGTTATTATTTGGGAAAGGCCTTTGCTGACAGAAGTTGGGCTAGGATTCTCTAGCATCAGAAGCGTGCAGAAACATTGTCAGGAAATCATTCTGCCAGCTCTGGGGTCTCCCAGGCCCCAGTCTGACACAGTCTGCACTGGTGTCAGGGCAGGCCTTGATCTTCCAGTCCAGGCCTGGATGGCCTGCAGAATGGGGAGCTTATGGTGGAGTCAGGAGGCCTGGGTTTGAGTCGGGTGTCAGCTGCAGCACCTGCAAAATCAGTAGCTTGGATGAGTCCCGTCCCCTTTGGGTGCCCAGAGTCATCCCCCAAGGAGTTAAACAGTCCTGCCCCACTTGGTGAGACGTGTGAACTGACCCAGGTAACACAGGTGGAAGGACCAAGCACACAGTAGGTATTAGGAAAAAATGCTTGCTGGGGACCGGGTTTAAGACACAAGAACATCAAGGTCGAGGGTGTCGAGTTACACAGTCAAGGGCAAATTGGGATGGTGGTACAGCCCACTGCAGGGGGGGGGGGTGGCGGCAGGTTGGGAAATGGGGGCTTCGGCCTCCCTGCCAGAGAGGCCTTTCCAGGCTGGCATTAGCATTTTCCAAGATGATTCAGCAAAACCAGGGGGCTTAGCCTGGCTTCCCCTTTATGCTGAGCAGCTTGTTCATGCCTCAGCCCGGCTTGTCTGACTGATAGGAAATCAATGTGTTTATGATCTGAGGCCTCTTGCACAAAAAGAGAAAGAAATAATTGCTCTTCCGAGGTCTAAAGAGCAGCCTGCCCAATCTACTGATTTAACTTACCTTCCCAGCCCTGAATCTTGCCTCTCTTTAAGCTGAAGTATCCAAGAGCAGTAGAACTTAGAGCTGTGAACAAAGGCCTTTGAACACCCCCATCCTGAGAGAGAGATGAGCCCTCCTGGGGGATCCCTGTCTCTGGGAACCAGTAGCTGTCAAATCAAGCAACCTGAGCAGAAGAGTTTGGCTGTGTTCTCAAGAGGTTCTGAGTCCTGAAATAACAGAGACGTGGTCTCTAGCTTAAGAAATCTATGGGAAAAAAAAAAAATCTATGGGAAGAGGTAGATTTTGTTGGGAGGGCCAAAATAATTATACTGTGATTATGTCTCATTTATCCTGTGATCACATATCCAGGGTAGCACCTGATACTGCTAGCTGCTATTATATGGGATTCCTAGGTCTAATTAACTTTGTAGAAACCAATAGAATTTATGGTGATACTGATGCCTGTGATCAAATATACTGGGAGAATGACTCCGAACGCCTTCAGGACATTATACCAATGGAGGAGAAGCAGCCTGAAGAAGATTTAGATCTGATTAATGATAGATTGATTACAGTCCTTATTCATTAAATGCAGATGGCTTATAGATCAGGAAGGTGAAAGAATCATAAAGTGAGTGCAAAAGTGTGAGAAAATCTGTGCTGGTGTTATTGGATGATTCAGTCACCTTTTCAGCTTTGTTCCAATCCCTCACTGGTTATTGCAAATATTTGACATTGACATGAGTTTGTTAATTGCTGTCAGACTCAGGATGATCATTTCTTCACAAAAAGGTCTAGCCCATAGGACAGGGCTGAGGGTCGGGGGAAATGGGCGGTGAACTGTGAGCTGTTTTGCTGAAGCCCCCATATGGCACTGATCCCCTGTCGGGGCATGAAACGCACTGTGCAATGGTGTTGCTCTGTCATCAGGGGCAGAGGAGTTTCAGAGCAGCTCGGACCGGCCTCTCAGCACTGTTTATGGAAAGCAGTGAGACTGATGATTTGCACCTGGCCTTGGCAAGACCCCTGACGGGCTCTGCCGTTGAGGATGGTAATGTAGCAGAAAAATGCCAACACGAGAAGCAAAATGCACAAATGCCTAAGCTGAGCTCCTCCCCGGTTTGGAGGCGTTCTACATCCCTTAGAGAGGGAAGGTGCTGGAGACCCGCACCTGCCTCTCCAGGTGCCTAGCCGGAAAGCGCGTCCTGACATGTCCTCTTCCTGTAAGCAGCTATAGGTTAGTGAGCAGTGTCGCTGGGGATCCTGGGAGTCTGATTTAGCAGTTGAATCCAGCTTGACTGCCACTGTTAAAGGTGAACTTCTTTCTTCCACATTTCATAGATGAAGCAATGGAAACTCAGAGGGGGAAATGACTTCTCCACAGTCAGGCAGCAGGCTTGTAGTAGAGCCCAGATTGGCATTGTAGGCTCACATCTCACTCCAGAGATGTGGCCCGTCTTTTCCCTCCTGACCTTGCTCCTTACAGGTGATTGGTCACTTCCCAGGAGGCCCTGAAGAACCAGAGAGAAGCACTGGCCTCTAGCAGAGGTGTCAGGGTAGCAGGAGAATTGCCCCGGAATGAGGAGAGGTCAGAAGCCAGGAAACAGATAGGAAACCCAAGGTTCAGGGAGAGGAGGAAATTGAGAGAGAGGCTCAAGACTGAGTCTGTGAAGGAAGAATGCATCAGTCAGTGTAGGATCATTGCTGTAACAAACAACCCCAGTCTCAGGCTTTTAATTCCAGAAGAGTCGGTTTATTACTCATGTCGTAAGTCCAAAGCAGGTCAGGGGAGGAGAGGGAGCACTGCTCCATGCAGTCATTCATTCAGGGACCCAGGCCCCCTCCAGCCTGAAGCTTGCCTCCCCTCAAGGTCTTCAAAGTCCTCACCATCCAGAGAGAAGTTGAAGAAAGACAGGACACCAGTGTTATTACTGATATTAAGGCCAGCCCAGGAGTCCCCTCTCTTCTGGACATCAGCATGTCATGTGGAAGCATTGGATCAGAGGAGCTGAATTCCTCACTTCCTGATGGGCAGTGGAGCCCGAGCCAGCCCATGGCTTCATCATCCACACTTCCAGTGTCCCCGGTGGCTCTCCTGACATCTTGAGGTCAGCACAGTCCCTCTTCTGCATAAGATGAGCCAAATCCCGAATATGCAGCCAATCCAAAGGGAACCAGGTCCCTCCGTGGTCCCTCAGGTCTCTGAACTTTATATCCCAAGTTCACCTAAAGTCACTCTTGGAGGAGCATGCCAGTGGCCATGGAGGTCACTTGCTGTTGTCATTAACTGAGAATAAGTCACGGTACGATATGAATTGTGAGCTGTTCTCTAGAACACAGGTTTCCCTTCCTTAGAAATAGGCGTACNAAATCCCGAATATGCAGCCAATCCAAAGGGAACCAGGTCCCTCCGTGGTCCCTCAGGTCTCTGAACTTTATATCCCAAGTTTTGGAGGAGCATGCCAGTGGTCATGGAGGTCACTTGCCGTTGTCATTAACTGAGAATAAGTCACGGTAGGATATGAATTGTGAGCTGTTCTCTAGAACACAGGTTTGCCTTCCTTAGAAATAGGCGTATCCATGGCGTGGACCCTCCTGGAAGCTGATTCCAATAGCTTAAAAACTACGTAAGTGGTCATCTGTATATTACCCAAGAGAGAACTTGTGCCAGAATCTTCCACCAAGCTTGACAGTAGGAATCAGTAGGACACAGGCTGGGAGCCAAAGGAGAAACAGGCTCAGAGTCAGGCTGAGAAAGGCTCCTGGACATGACACCCCAGGACACAGATGAGGCATGGGAGGAAAACTGGCCTTGGGCTGAGACAGCTCTGGCTTCTACTCCATGTTAGAATGCTGTGTGCCTTTGGACAAGTCAGCTCACCTCTCTGAGCCTTGTTTTCTCATTTGTAAAATGGGTATAATCTCAGTACCTTTCTCCCAGGGATGCTGTAGGATTTAATGAGATAATGCCCTCAAGCACAATGCCTGCTCCCTGGAGGCTTTCAGTAACTGAGCTCTCCCTGGCCCTCCTCCCACCCTCCTTGAACCCTCTGTGATAAGGGAAACTCTGAGTGTCTGTGGGCTAGCCTTCCAATCATTAGAAAGAGCCCTTTGGGAACATGCTATTTTTCTGGGAGCTGAGAATTTCATCTAGCTACACAACAGTGGGAGGTGAAACTTCTATGCTGGTTCTGGTGACCAACTCCAGGAAGTGAACAAAGTCTGCAGGCTCTATTTTGCATGAATTCCTCCATTTCTGAGCTATTTTTTTTCAACTGGCCTGGGAGAGCTTGGGCTTGTAAAATGCGTTTATTAGCCAAAATGATCTAAATCTAATCCAATTCTCCCACGGAGACGATGTGATGATGTTCCTCACTAAATACCTGATGCTCGACAGTTTTATGAAATGACCACAAACATTTTTGTTAATCACGCTGAAACCTCATACCTGGGCTCGGGGCAGCGGTGAGCTTTCAGAAGTGCTTCTAAATCAATTAAACAGGGCGACACGGTACACACGCTCACACAAATACCATTTAATATGAAACAGAGTGATAGTGAAAATACAAAAGGTCCTCGTCAAAGTTCTTGTTAATTTTTGCCTCGTTTCCTCTGTGTTGAGTAGTGACACCTAAGATTTACTGNACAAATACCATTTAATATGAAACAGAGTGATAGTGAAAATACAAAAGGTCCTCGTCAAAGTTCTTGTTAATTTTTGCCTCGTTTCCTCCGTGTTGAGTAGTGACATCTAAGATTTACTGGGTGCTTACAGTGTGCCAGACGCCGTTCCAAGCTCTTTACACAACACCGTGTCACTTTGTCCAACCTGGAAGCTTGGGGCCCAGAGAGGTTAAGGCTCCTTCCTACAGACACACAGGTAGGAAGTGACAGAGCCAGGCCTAGAACCCAAGGGATGAGATTCTGGAACCAAAACTCGTAACCACGTCAGGGGTTGGTAAGAGTGTATCAAAAGGCTTCTTTCCAAAAGGCTTCCCTGGCCAGTTTTGGCAGATGACTTTAGGAGAAATTTGGAGACACGACTGCCGTTGGCTAATTATGAAAGATATCAGCCAGTTATATATGTTTAGTGCCTTTCTGTCCCATGTTCTGTTCAGTTCTGCTCCATCCTACATACTAAGAGCTGTGTTAAGCTGGGGAGATATCAGGGCATTTGAAAACTGGTTCCTTACCTCTGGGGGAAGCAAATATATAAATAAATGATGATTGCAGACCAGAAGAGAAAGCATAAGAGAAATACACCAAATGCTTTTAAGGGAAGAAATGATCCATCTGGAGAAGATTGAAAAAAAAAAAAAAAAAGTAGTTACCGCTGGGAGGATTTAGGGGAATGAAAAGGAGTCTTCCAGGCACACAAGAGGAGAACACATCCTAGACAGAGACACTTTGGAGGCTCAAAGATTGGGCAGAATAAGCGTGGGCCCCATAAGCCCTTTGGTGTGAAGCAACTATGCTGAGTCCTGCAAAGTTTGGCTGGCCATTCTTAGAAGCTTGGGTTCTCTTCTCCAGAAGAGGACAATTGAATGAGTCAGGACTCTTACAGTTGCATATGACAGAAACCCAATTCAAATGGTCTTGGACTTGGAAGGCTTTGACTTGTGTAACTGTAAACATTTCATGTCACTGCATTCAGGCATAGCTGGATCCAGGTGCATAAACAATGTCATCTGAAATCTCTCTCCATCTCTTAGCTAGGGTTCCTTTGGCTTAACCTCCAGGTAGCCTCTGTCTAATTGATGACAAAGATGAGTTTCACAATATCTGGGGGTTACATCCGACCAACTGGGCAACCTCAGGAGAAAGAAAGTGCCTTATTCATGGTGACAACTCCAACCAAAGTCCTGGGACAGGTGTTATTTGCCTGTAACTGCCTTGCTTGAATGGCTTGTGTGCCGTTACTAAGAAATGAACCCCAAATATCAGGAGACCCAGAGTCTTACTACAGCCCTGACGTTTAACTAGGTAGCCTTGGGTGAATCCCTCTGTTCTCTGGGTCTTGTTTTCCTCATCCAGAGAAGGGTGGACATGAGGTCCTTTGGGGTCTTACCTTCCATCCTGGATGCAATCTGCATACTCCGAGGGGTGTGCATGGTCTTGTCGGCAATCTGAAAACTCTCAGCTCCCCAAGATGGGAATGGGCTTCCCTGGCAATCCTCTTCACCTCCTGGTTTCTCCTTCTTTGTGACCCAAGAGCAGAGGATGATTGTTGGGGGGTGGGGGGCTTGACTGCTAGGTGGGGGACAAGCAGGCACAGCTGGTTCGTCTCCAAGGACCTGAAAGCTTAGGGACCAGTGGCACCCAGTTTCAACCCCCTGCATAACTTGCTGCCGGCTTGAGACCTTCAGGTGAGAGCTCCTGCCCAAATGCAGGGCAATGTGATCATCTCAGGAGGCTGGCTTCACAGAAAACATAACTGTTTAATCCTTAAATTGAATTTTATATGATATTTTTTTCTCCTCAGATTCTTACAGTACTTAATTCCAGGGCTAATCTGGGCCCCTGACTCTAATTTACAGCCTGGATAATGGCTGTATATATCAGGCAGCGGTAAGGCTGCTCACTCACGGCTTCAGGGCTGTGGGCGGACATTCGCCTCCCCTCCTGTCCCCTGCTCACCAGGACTCCTGTCTTCTTCAGACTCTAATCTTTCTTGTCCCTGATTCAGCCTCTGGTCAGGCCCAATCTCTGACACTCCTCTGGCCCTTCCCAGTGAACTTGACATCTAGGAGTTCCTGCCTTTATATGNGTCCCCTGCTCACCAGGACTCCTGTCTTCTTCAGACTCTAATCTTTCTTGTCCCTGATTCAGCTTCTGGTCAGGCCCAATCTCTGACACTCCTCTGGCCCTTCCCAGTGAACTTGACATCTAGGAGTGCCTGCCTTTATATGTTGCCCCTGCCCCCAGCACAAGGGAGGAGAAAGAGGCTCTGAGTGGGACAAAAATTGTTCAGAAGAACCTCACCCAGATCCTGCCAGTGGAGGGTAAAGAGAGACGTCTGTTCCTTCCTGTCCTTGGTCCCCCTCCCTCCCCACTCCCCGGCTTCCGCCCGCAGTCTGTGCCAGGGACAAGATGTTTTGTCAGTTTTAAAGTGCAACCTTGCAATACGGCAAGAGCTAGAACTGGGCGCTCCTTTCTCATCTTCCCTTCTCCCACTCCCCCTCCTTTCCTTCTTTCCTTTCGTCTGCAGTCTTTCGCTCTCTCCCTTCCTTGCAGCCACGCAAAGATTTATTGAGCACCTACTGTGTGCCAGGTCTCCCGCCAGGTGCTGGGGTTACCGTGACCAAGACAGACGCAGACTCTGCCTCCCTGAGGCTTCAGCTCCGGGGAGACAGGTGACCATCAGTGTTGCAGGCATACAGGAGCAAAGAGGGCACGTGTCACCCCAGAGGAGGTGCCGCTGGAGCTGGGACCTGAATGACGAGGAGGAGCAAGGACAGCGAAAGGGCCTTCCAGGCCCAGGGGACAGCAAGGACAAGAGTCCTGGGGCAGGAAAGGACTTGGCTCTGTGTGAGGAGCAGAGGGAGGCCAGTGTGGCGAGGCAGAGTGAGCGAGGGGAGACGTGGCCTGAGCTGGGCTCAGAGGGGCGGGCAGGCCAGGTTCAGAGTGTCCCTCTAAAAGGGCAGGGCGCCTTCCGGAAGAGGGGAAGGAGGGAGTGTGGAGAGGTCCCAGTACAGGCCGAGGGAACAGCATGAGATAAGGCCCAGAGGCGCGTGGGGTACAAGGGGGAATTCCAGTAGCTCATTCTGGTCCTGTGGTGTTGGAGAAGACTCTTGAGAGTCCCTTGGACTGCAAGGAGATCCAACCAGTCCCTCCTAAAGGAAATCAACCCTGAATATTCATTGGAAGGGCTGATGCTGAAGCTGAAACGCCAATACTTTGGCCACCTGATGTGAAGTACTGACACATTTCTTCAAGAAAAGACCCTGATGCTGGGAAAGATTGAAGGCAGGAGGAGAAGGGGACAACAGAGGATGAGATGGTGGGATGGTATCACCAATTCAATGGACATGAGTTTGAGTAGACTCCAGGAGTTGGTAATAGACAGGGAGGCCTGGCATGCTGCAGTCCATGAGGTTGCAAAGAGTCGGACACGACTGAGCGACTGAACTGAACTGAACTGAGGACTATTGAATGTATGAGCAAATCCAGGGGAAGGGCTCAGCCTGGGGCACATTAAGGGCTCAGTAAGTTATAGTTGATAATAAGGCAAATGCAGCAACTGGGGCAAGAACACAAAGCAACCTGTGCTATGAGAAGGATGAGCAGAGTGGTGGAGAGGAGGGGACCAGGGGACCCTCCTCTGACCAGGTGACCCTGGAGTGCCATCAGGAGTCCAGGAAGGCTTCTCAGCAGAAGTGACGTGGCAGGAGCCCTGGAAGGCTGAGCAGAATTCCATGTGCAGAAGGGGAGGGTCCTGCAGCCTGTGGAAAGGGCACAGTGGGGTGTTTGGGGAAGAGCAAATGGTCAAGACCGGCTGCGGGGAGGGTGGGGGGAGTGACAGGTGAGGCAGGAGAGGTAGGCTGGGGCCACGGAGCGCGGGCTCAGAATGTCATTCCAAGGAGGCTGACTCTATCCTGAGACCGGGAAAAATGTTCTTTTTCCTCAAAGCAGAGAAGTGAGTGACATAATGAGAACAGATCTGAGTGTTCAAATCTCTCTTTGGCAGCCACGTGGAGGAGGCTACAGCTGCCTTCAGACATCGAAGAGGGGAACGCCCAGGAGCCCAAGGATGCGGGCTGCGGTCAGGGCAGCGAATGGCTCCCCCGGAGGCGGCACTCTGGGCTCTGGTCCTGGCGGCGTGATCAACTTTCTGGGCGACGTTGGGCAAGTCACTCTCCCTCTCTGAACTTCAGTGTCCTCATCTGTAAAGCTAGCGCACTGGTCTAAGACCCCAGCCGGGTATGCGGCAGGATGGGGCTCTGAAACTCAGGTGCCCACATAGAACAAGCTGAGCACAAGAGAGGTGGGAACTGTTGAAAACCTGAGAAAACACAGCTTGTTCAGAGAGGGGGCTGCTGCTCTGCCCCAGCCTGCTGTTGCGATGTGTGTGTGTGTGCACGCGCACACACATGTGTGCATGCTGGGGTTGCTAGCAAATCTTCAGACTGGAAATCCAATTTTTAAAAAGTATTTATTTTTAATGTATTTGGCTGTGCCAGGTCTTGGCTGCAGCACCCAGCACCTTTAGTTGCGGCATTCAAACTCGTGGCTGCGGCATGTGGGATCTAGTTTCCTGACCGGGGACCAAACCCCAGGCTTCCTGCGTTGGGAGCACTGAGTCTTAGCCTCCAGACCTCCACGGAAGTCCCCCACTTTTTAAAAAATAAGAAATCATCTGACTTTTAAATGTTGGTTCACTTCTTTTTAAAAATTACCACTTTGGATCATCTCATCTATTAGACCCAAAATGACTCACACCCCCACAAACTTACCACTCTTACTTTGGCATTTTTGGAAAGGGGAGAGAGAGCAGGTAGAAAGGAGGAAATAGACGGGGTCCTGGGGGAAGACGTCCTGAGCCCCCAAGACTGAGGACGGCGCAGTGCATCCTGGCAGCAAGCGCCAACTGACTGACTGCGATGAGCTGAGTGTCTCTTCTGAGCTCACT
>SJYW01022049.1:625096-643599 GCA_006410735.1 Raphicerus campestris | reverse complement strand
GGTGATCAGGCCTAGTATGGTGCCCACTGCCCACCCCCCGCCCCACCACCTGCTGGCTTCCTCCAGGCTGGGCCCCACCCCTCCACCCAGTGGGGCACTCAGCCACCTTCCGATGGGACTCCAGCTGCTGCCTGCTGCCTAGAATGCCTTGCTGTCTGATGTCGCTTGCATACGGTCCCGGTGACCCTTGGGGTGACCTTGCTCTAGCGCCTGATCCACGCCATCCTGATTCTGCGCTGCCCAGGCCCGCATCCTGCCTTTGGTCTTGTTAGCAATCACCGCCACCCCCATGCCACCCAAATCACCTCAATGCAGCATGTTTTACACACAGTAGCTCTTCTCATCCCCCAAATAACCCTCCCAAACTGGCATTATCAGCCTTTTTGCAAAGGAGTTAGGCTTAGTAAGCATAGACTTGTTCAAGGTCACACAGCTCAAATGAGGTGGGGAGGAACTTGAATTTTCATCTACCGGCAAATAGGTAGGATTCTGACAGGCAGGGATGAAGAGAGGAGTCCTGATCGGCATGGGGGTGATGCAGGTGGGTGATGAGGGATGAGTGTGGCCCCACTGTAGGAAGAACAGGGAGGCAGAGAAAACAAGGAGGCTGGGTCTGTGGAGGGCACTTTGATCTCACGATCACTGGCAGCTTGAAATGGTTGTGGACCCTGTTGTTGGGCAAGTCACTGGCCCTCTCTGAGCTTTGGATGCTTCATCAGGACAGTGAGGGGACTGAATGAGCTCGAGGCCCCTTCCTGCTCTAACAGGCAACAGACTTTGATGTGATCATTTCAGAAATAAAGAAATGGAAAATCTGTACCTTGTTCATTTATTCATTTGACAAAATAATAATAATAATAAAATTGAGGGTCTGCTAAGGTAGAAAGGGCTACACCAGGCACTGGGAAAGCCACCCTGAAGAGCCCTGGATTTGACCTTAGTCCATGGGGAAGCCACAACTTCCCACAGCCTCCATTTGTTCATCTGTAAAATGGGAGGATGTGCTGCCCATCCTGCCAGAGTGTTATTATTTGGGAAAGGCCTTTGCTGACAGAAGTTGGGCATCGGAACGGATTCTCTAGTATTAGAAGTGTGCAGAAACCTTGTCAGGAAATCATTCTGCCAGCTCTGAGGTCTCCCAGGCCCCAGTCTGACACAGTCTGAACTGGTGTCAGGGGCAGGCCTTGATCTCCCAGTCCAGGCCTGGATGGCCTGCAGAATGGGGAGCTTATGGTGGAGTCAGGAGGCCTGGGTTTGAGCTGAGAGGCTGAGGGATGGAGCCGTGAAGAGGAAACCCACATTGATGGATTAAGTAGAAACGCCGTCCCCCGCACCCTGCCCCTGCTAGGTGTCTTGGGTGGTGGCGGTGGTAAAGAATCCAGCTGTTTTATAGGTGGGTGGCCCTGGGCCCATAGGCTCAATCTGCAGTAACTGAGGGTGCAACAGAGAGAAAAGAGCTTTGGCTTAAATCCCTAAACCACTGCTTTCTGTGTGACCTTAGGTAATCAAGTTTCCTTTTCTGTGCCTCAGTGCCTCCATCTGTAAAATGGGAATAGCATCAACCCTGCAGGTTGAGAAATAGAGTATTTCCTGCTGTATCAATAAACCAGGATGTCACAGCCCTCAGTGATTCCAACTCAGGAAGGCGAATACCTGAGCAATCAGACAGCCATCAGGTTACAGCCGCTCCCAATCATGAACACTGAGGAGCTCTGGACATTCCTGAAAAAAATTGCGGCATACTGGCCCCAGATGGCCAAGATGCATACGAGAGGAATGACTTCAGTGAGCTCAGATCCTTGCATCTTCCCATACATAGAAAAGAACTAAAGTCCCTAACTTGGAGTACCTGGTTCTCTTTAATTCACAAAAATACTTTTGATGTTCAGACAACCTGCCCTTTGTTACAAACTTTTATATAACCTGGCTTCTCCTCCCACCTCCTCCGAGCAGTTCTCTCTCAATGCTGCCTCCTGGGCCTTAAGTCCTAAAAATGTCTGCCAAATAAAACATAACTCTCAAGTTTTAGGCTGTGACTATTTTTTAGGTTGACACAGGGCTGGACTGAGTATTGGATGAATGTCAAGCAATTTGCACAGCTCTTTGCATGTCCTAAGGCACTTTTCAGTGGGGACTGTTTTCAGGGTTTGTCTTGACCCGGCTTTGAGCTCAGTGCATTTGGGCAGAGCCCTGCCCCATCTGTATCTTCATTTCCTGGTTTGTGCAAAGGGTTGGGGGTGGGACAAACTGATCCCAACAGTCCTCCCAGCCAGGACAGATGCCTGCAGGCTGAGCCAGCCTGCCTCTAGAGCTACAGGAATGTGGACAGGGTGTCACTTGGGGACAAGAGTATTTCCTGCACTTTCGGTGGCATATTTTCTGTGCAAGCAGAGTGCAGAGAGGAATTTGTCCTGGGCCTAAAGGGACAGGGACTGGAGCAGAGCAGCAGGAAGAAGATGCCTGGGGAAAGGGAATCGGTGGGAAGTGAGGGGTGGGGGTCACTTTGACCTCTGAGCTGAGAAGAAAGCTGAGGCAGAAGGCCGGGTTGCTTGGGTCCCTGCTTTGGCCAGCGCCCTGAGGTGACCATAGGAGCTGTGGGAACTCGGAGACTGGGTGGGGCTATGCAGGGACTCTGGAACCCCAGGCCTCGTTAGGCCCATTTCCCAAATTGCCAGGGACCTCTTAGCTCAGGCCTTGAAGTCAGGACACAACCCACACTTCCCTGCTTTTAAATCCAAAAGGACCCCCTAGGAACAATTTACCGAAAGTATGAGCACGAGTTCTGTAGCCCTGCTGGGGCCAACACCATTCATCTACCATCAGGTGCTGTGTGACCGTACACAGTTTGCCTGACCTATCTGAGCCTCAGTTTCTGAGTCTGTGAAATGGGGATAATAGTAGAAGCTACTTTATAGAGGGGAGCCCCCTGCATGATCCATGGCAAGGGCTTAATAAACACGAGCTAAGTGGTCTCATTCCTTCCTCCTCATCTGTGCATGCTGGTTGTTGTTCCCTTGAACAGACGCGAAAACCAGGGCTAGGAGAAGAGTGTGACTGCCCAAGGACATGGAACTTATGAGCGGTGGAGCAGGGGTGGGGCCCAGGGCTGGCTGAATCCCAGGTCTGAGACCCATGCCCCCTCCATCCTTACTCCTATGACAGGTTCCTGGGGCTCTGAGCGTGGGCAGGAAAGGGAGGGCTCCCCCTAAACACTTTCAGTGTATCGTAAAGAGGTTTTCAGGGTCCTGGCTGCCCTGGGGCTGCCCTGGCAGTGGGACATCCACCCAATCTCCTTNAACCCCAGGTGGCCGAGGAGACCTCCCTCATCATCCTGGAAGATTAGAGGAGAAAGGAGAAAGGCGTTTTGACCATGACCCGGAGCCTCCCTTGCCGCCTTCAGATTCACTGGGTGAGTCACAGAAAGCTGCCCCTCGCCTCTGGACTTCAACGTGGGGCTGGCTATTGAGCTTCCAGGGCCGTCCAGCTCTGACATCCATTTATTCAACACTTGCTCACTTAGCATCTGTTCCGTGTCAAGGGCTTCGGGAGAGAGCAGACAGACAGAAATGGTCCCTGAGCTCTTGGAGTTTCCATCTGGGCATCGGGGTGGAGATGGGAGGGGCAGTGGAAAAACTGGCCAATCAGGAGTGCTGCCGAGTACTGTGATGTGTTTTGAAGCAAACAAAGCAGGATGGTGAGAGAGATGCGAGGGGACAGGGCGGGTGACTTTGGGTAGAGTCACCAGCAGCTTTTCCTGAGGGAGCTATTCTGTAAGCCCATCACAGGGCTGGTGAGAGTGAGGCAGCCGCACCAGAGTGGGCAGCAGGAGCAGAGGCCCCTAGGAGGGAGCAGGCTTCGGGTTTTCAAGGACCAGAGAGAAGCTGGTATGACCTCAGGGGCCCGAGGGCCCTTCCTGCCCCCCTCTGCCTGCTGCTCTGGAGGCCAAGTCGCCAGCAGCCAAGGGAGAGGGAGAGAGAGAGAGAGGGCTGGCTTTGAGAAGCCATAGACCTGTGGGACTGGCCCTTTAATAATTCCAGGTGGGCATTCAAAGCAATTGCAATTTGAAGATTCCAGCTTGCTTAGTACAAGTGGAAAATTACCTTCACATCTTTTCTGGATTGCTTTTTGATCCCGATTTCATCATTCAGATGTACAGCAGTGCATTTTCAACGGGTACAATTTAATTAGGCTCAATTTGTATAACTACATTATTAAAGACTCATTTGGAAAGAGCTTCATGTCCAAGGTTCACTGGGCTCCACCGTTTGCGTAAAAACACATTTGGAAGAGAGCCCTCTAACGACCCCGGCTTCTGGAGTGCTCTCCTCCTCCTCCTCCAGTGCACAGGCCTGGCTTGTCATTTAATTTCCATCTCATTTAATAGAATGTCTTTGGACAGCTCTGGGTCTCTGAGCCTCTGATGGGTGTCTCCTGTAATTACACAGAGATTCCTCCTACGCTCCTTCAGTCGGTCATCAAACATTCATGAGGAACAAGATGGGAGCAAGGTCCTGAGCCAGGGAGCTGGAACAGGAATAAAAAGCTGCAGATACATACTTTAGAGTCTAGATGGGGCCAGGCAGTACAGTGCCATCAGCCCTGTTAGCAGATGAGGACTGCAAGCCTGGGTCCCTAAGTCGATGCCAGAGTCAGGATTTGAAACCAGGAACCTGGGATGGTTCTGTTTCACCAAGATCGCTCTTCCCTTGTGGGTGAGTGCAAGGATATTTGCCATGACAGAGGCAGGTCAGGCCTCTTGGCAGGTATCATAACTGGAGGCCAGAAACCTCCAAGTTACTGAACGGGGGTCGGGGAGGAGGCGCAGGAAGAGGATATATTAGGCAGAGTTCTCCAGAGGAGCACTATCAGTAAGATGGATATATACAGATAGAAAGAGATTTTATTATAAGGAACTGATTCACACAGTTATGGAGGCTGAGCGGTCCCAAGATCAGCCGTCGGCAAGCTAGAGACCCCGGAAAGCTAACAATGTAAGTTCTAATCTGAAAGCCAGCAGGCTTGAGGCCCAAGAAGAATTGATGGTCCAGTTTAAGTCTGAAGGCAGAAAAAGACTGATGTTCTGGCTCAAGTCAGCCAGGCAGAAGGAGCCCCCCATATCCTTAGCCTTTTTGTTCTACTTATGCCTTCAGTTGATTGGACGAGGCCCACCCACATAGGAAGGGCAATCTGCTTTCCCTGGTCTACCCATTCAAATGTGAATCTCATTCAGAAACGCCCTCACATGCACACCCACAATGTTTGACCCTATGTCCAGATCCCCGATGGCCCAATGGAATGATACATAGAATTAATGATCCCAGAGGGAAGGAGAGAGGGAGGGTGAAAGGAATTGCTAGTTATGGATCAAATGGTGGCAGGAAAGTAAACGAAGCTCACATCTCATTTCATCCTCACAGCCACACTGTGGTATCGGGGTCCCTATCCCCGCTTTTGAGATGAGGACACTGAGGCTCAGATAAGTGGCACACAGATGGGCGTGTCTCAGGGACACACAGATGGTGACTCAGTGTCTCCTTGTCCCTGGGTAGTATTTGTCTCCACGGAGAAAGACTGAGGATGCTGCCCGTAGGACTATCTCCTGAGACGACTTTTTGTTTCCTGTTGCCCCTCTGCTCTTCCAGTGTGACCAGAGTCTGGCTGAAGTGCTGGATGGCCCATCTCTCTCCACTGCATGTGCTGAGGGCTGGTGGCATCACTCTCAGCACTGTGGTCAATGGAGTCTCCAAGGTCTCCCATAGTCCTTTGCTTCAAAGACACTAAGAGTCCTAGAGCGGGAGACAGGACCCCCGCACTGACTCTCTGCCTCTGAGTTGCTGCATGGGCTTGGATAAACTTCTCCCAATCTCTGGGGCTCAGGCTCCCCATCCGTAGAACCACCGAGGAGGACTGGAAGATGTCTAAGATCTAGCAGATTTTTCTAAGGGGTTCCCTGGCTCCCCTGAAATCTGTGTCTGTCCTTTGCTGGAGACCTTNGAGATGCGAGGGGACAGGGCGGGTGACTTTGGGTAGAGTCACCAGCAGCTTTTCCTGAGGGAGCTATTCTGTAAGCCCATCACAGGGCTGGTGAGAGTGAGGCAGCCGCACCAGAGGGGGCAGCAGGAGCAGAGGCCCCTAGGAGGGAGCAGGCTTCGGGTTTTCAAGGACCAGAGAGAAGCTGGTATGACCTCAGGGGCCCGAGGGCCCTTCCTGCCCCCCTCTGCCTGCTGCTCTGGAGGCCAAGTCGCCAGCAGCCAAGGGAGAGGGAGAGAGAGAGAGAGGGCTGGCTTTGAGAAGCCATAGACCTGTGGGACTGGCCCTTTAATAATTCCAGGTGGGCATTCAAAGCAATTGCAATTTGAAGATCCCAGCTTGCTTAGTACAAGTGGAAAATTACCTTCACATCTTTTCTGGATTGCTTTTTGATCCCGATTTCATCATTCAGATGTACAGCAGTGCATTTTCAACGGGTACAATTTAATTAGGCTCAATTTGTATAACTACATTATTAAAGACTCATTTGGAAAGAGCTTCATGTCCAAGGTTCACTGGGCTCCACCGTTTGCGTAAAAACACATTTGGAAGAGAGCCCTCTAACGACCCCGGCTTCTGGAGTGCTCTCCTCCTCCTCCTCCAGTGCACAGGCCTGGCTTGTCATTTAATTTCCATCTCATTTAATAGAATGTCTTTGGACAGCTCTGGGTCTCTGAGCCTCTGATGGGTGTCTCCTGTAATTACACAGAGATTCCTCCTACGCTCCTTCAGTCGGTCATCAAACATTCATGAGGAACAAGATGGGAGCAAGGTCCTGAGCCAGGGAGCTGGAACAGGAATAAAAAGCTGCAGATACATACTTTAGAGTCTAGATGGGGCCAGGCAGTACAGTGCCATCAGCCCTGTTAGCAGATGAGGACTGCAAGCCTGGGTCCCTAAGTCGATGCCAGAGTCAGGATTTGAAACCAGGAACCTGGGATGGTTCTGTTTCACCAAGATCGCTCTTCCCTTGTGGGTGAGTGCAAGGATATTTGCCATGACAGAGGCAGGTCAGGCCTCTTGGCAGGTATCATAACTGGAGGCCCGAAACCTCCAAGTTACTGAACGGGGGTCGGGGAGGAGGCGCAGGAAGAGGATATATTAGGCAGAGTTCTCCAGAGGAGCACTATCAGTAAGATGGATATATACAGATAGAAAGAGATTTTATTATAAGGAACTGATTCACACAATTATGGAGGCTGAGCGGTCCCCAAGATCAGCCGTCGGCAAGCTAGAGACCCCGGAAAGCTAACAATGTAAGTTCTAATCTGAAAGCCAGCAGGCTTGAGGCCCAAGAAGAATTGATGGTCCAGTTTAAGTCTGAAGGCAGAAAAAGACTGATGTTCTGGCTCAAGTCAGCCAGGCAGAAGGAGCCCCCCATATCCTTAGCCTTTTTGTTCTACTTATGCCTTCAGTTGATTGGACGAGGCCCACCCACATAGGAAGGGCAATCTGCTTTCCCTGGTCTACCCATTCAAATGTGAATCTCATTCAGAAACGCCCTCACATGCACACCCACAATGTTTGACCCTATGTCCAGATCCCCGATGGCCCAATGGAATGATACATAGAATTAATGATCCCAGAGGGAAGGAGAGAGGGAGGGTGAAAGGAATTGCTAGTTATGGATCAAATGGTGGCAGGAAAGTAAACGAAGCTCACATCTCATTTCATCCTCACAGCCACACTGTGGTATCGGGGTCCCTATTCCCGCTTTTGAGATGAGGACACTGAGGCTCAGATAAGTGACACACAGATGGGCATGTCTCGGGGACACACAGATGGCGACTCAGTGTCTCCTTGTCCCTGGGTAGTATTTGTCTCCATGGAGAAAGACTGAGGATGCTGCCCGTAGGACTATCTCCTGAGACGACTTTTTGTTTCCTGTTGCCCCTCTGCTCTTCCAGTGTGACCAGAGTCTGGCTGAAGTGCTGGATGGCCCATCTCTCTCCACTGCATGTGCTGAGGGCTGGTGGCATCACTCTCAGCACTGTGGTCAATGGAGTCTCCAAGGTCTCCCATAGTCCTTTGCTTCAAAGACACTAAGAGTCCTAGAGCGGGAGACAGGACCCCCGCACTGACTCTCTGCCTCTGAGTTGCTGCATGGGCTTGGATAAACTTCTCCCAATCTCTGGGGCTCAGGCTCCCCATCCGTAGAACCACCGAGGAGGACTGGAAGATGTCTAAGGTCTAGCAGATTTTTCTAAGGGGTTCCCTGGCTCCCCTGAAATCTGTGTCTGTCCTTTGCTGGAGACCTTCATCCTCTAGAACCACCCCCCCACCCCCTCCCCCATAGGACTGTTCTGGCAAGGCCTCCAACCAAGGGGCTTGACACTTCTCACTGAAGGAACTTGCACCTGGGAACCCTGGCCCCTACAGGGCCTTCAGTGAGGCCATGGGCAGGGAGGGATGAGCTTAGGTGCTGTGCGAATACGGCCTCACGTGCACCCCTGGTTCCAATTCCCACATCGTCATCAGCCTGGTCATGTGCACAGCCCTGGACAGCACAAGTCCAGGGGCAAAGGTCTCTCCTCTTGTGCCTGCCCCTGAAGAACATTCCTACATGAAGAAAACCATGTGTTTCTGCTTTTCTCTTACACTGCAATCACACCCACAACACTTCTGACACCAGATGAGTAGGTAATTTCCCCCCACACCAAGCAGAGCAGCCAAGTGTCCTACAACTTAATTCTGATGCTATCAGTCTGGAGATAACCCCAGCTCCCACAGGTCAAGGGCTCAGCCCCACAAGATCCACCCTAACTACCTCTCACTTTGGATGCCAATGGCAAGTAGTAGGTTCCTCAGGTTATTCACACTTCTGTCCAACTTGACTACAAAGTGAAGGTTCTCATGGTCCACTCCCGTTAAATCTGATTATTTGCTAGAACAGATCCCAGAACTCAGGGAAATGCTTACTTACGTTTACTAGTTTATTATATGATAAAGGATCCAGATAAACTGCTGGACGAAGATATGTGTTGAGTGAGGTCTGGAAGGGTCATTCTGTCCCCATGGAGTTGGAATGTGTTACCTTCCTGGTACACGGATTTGTTCACCACCTCGGGAATTTGACAAACATCATCCTTTTGGGATTTTTATGGATGCTTCATAATGTAAGCTTGATCATTTATTATATCCATTTCCAGTCCCACTTCCTTTCAAGGAACATGGAGGGTAGGGATAAAGTCCCAAACTTTTAATGATGGTTTGATCTTTCTGGTGACCAGTCCCACTCAGGAGCTATCCAGGAGTCTATCCAGAGTCACCTCGTTAGAGCAAGACAATCCTATCACCCAGGATTTAGGAACCTTGTGTCAAGGACTGGGTTCACAGACCAACTGTTAGAGAAAAACAGGTTCTTCCAATACTCCAATCACTTAGCAAATTACTAGAGCCCTATTTCAGGACCTGGGACAGAGACCAATATATATGTTTCTTGCTATTTCACAAGTCCTCAGTGGCTCACCCCCAAGTCACATCCAGGGCTGGGAACTGAGGGAAGAGAAGTCATGTAGATCACTTGTGACCCAAGAAAGAAATTGGGAAAAGCTTGGAGTCAACAGGCTTGATGGGAGTCTGTGATAAAGACCTAAANGCTCATCCCCAAGTCACATCCAGGGCTGGGAACTGAGGGAAGAGAAGTCATGTAGATCACTTGTGACCCAAGAAAGAAATTGGGAAAAGCTTGGAGTCAACAGGCTTGATGGGAGTCTGTGATAAAGACCTAAATTGGGAATGGGCTCTAAGAATCCATTCCCAGTCTTGCTTCTGTGTGACCTTGGGCAAATTGCTCCCCTTCAGATTTTTTTAATCTATAAAATAGGAAACAGGGGATGTAAAGATAATCTTTAAGATCACAAGTCTGCCTCTTTGCCACAGGACCTTTGTACAAGCTACCCCCTCAGCTGGAACCCTGTTTCCACCTGGCCAGTTGCTGTTCACATTTCTACTCTCAATGTAAGTACCATCCCCACCAGGAAGCCTTCTTGGAATCCCCAGCCTAGATGAGGTTCTCTTACCATATCCCACCTCCTAATGTCTGCTTCCTAACTCTTGTCTTGAGGGCAGCTAGAACACTGTGTCAGAGTATTTTGTTTACTCACTACTTCTAGAATGTAGACAGGGGCAGCAGCCACATCTAACCTGTCCGCTTCTTCTCCTTGGTACTTAGCATAGGGCTGGTCCACACAGTAGATGCCCAGTAAACATTTGCAGACTGATGAGCTGAACACTTGAACGCTTTCAAGGTATGAGACCTTGGAGATAAGGAAGAAAACAAATAATAAATAATACAGAATCCACCCATGTTCTCTGAGCATTATCAACATTTAACCGTCCTGCAGACCACATGGCAAAAAAAAAAAAAAAGCAGTGCACCCCACTACTGAAAAATGGGACGAACAAGTGACTGTTGAGCATGGGACACATACCCTTCTCCCCTTTCCTGCCTCCCTCTCACCTGGCTCTTGCTGTGGGGTTAACTAGAAAAAGGACTCAAGAAGGGCTATAGCTTTGATTTCCCCACCAGAACCCCTCCCCTGTGCTCTGACATCCCCATGTTTGCTATGGAAACTACTGTGGCATCATCAATGTGAGATGAGGATTTCAGGTGGGCTNCAAGAAGGGCTATAGCTTTGATTTCCCCACCAGAACCCCTCCCCTGTGCTCTGACATCCCCATGTTTGCTATGGAAACTACTGTGGCATCATCAATGTGAGATGAGGATTTCAGGTGGGCTAATCAGCCAGAGGAATCGACCTGGAAACTTACAGCCTCTGGGTTGTTCCCATGTAAATACTCTCAGCATAGAGAACAGAAGAAAAGACAATGAATCCAGGCTGTCAGGAAATCCACACAAGCTGCTTCGTTCCTGAAAATGGTCCACTTTTTTTCCCCAAGATCTTCCCTGGCTGAGTCACGTCTCACACGCTGCAGGCAGCTGTCAGCTCCGTGGAGAGACCGGAGGAATTAAAAATAAAAATTGACTTTCAGAGAACAAAATCAGACCTGACAACTCAAGTCACTCAAACCAGCCGTGGTTAGAAGATTGCAAATATGTTTGTAAAAAGGAGGTGGCAGAGNCACGGCGCCCGTGGCCTATGGGGCTGGCACTGCCCCAGCCCAGGACAATGGCCATCCTGTGAAAGGGCAAGCCCCTTATCCTGGAAGGCCTGGAGACTCTGGGAGAACAGCCTTTACACACAGACCTGGGGTGGAAATGCCTCCCACAGGCCTGGCCAAGGATGTGCAAGATCTGAGATATGTGGCCCCGAGCAGACTGAAGGCCAAGGGGTGGGAGGCCTTCTGGGCACCAGGAGGAAAAGGATCATCTCCGGCCCTGACTCTTGCCCTGGGAGTGATGGGCGGGCGGTATAACTAGTGACCTTGGACAAGGCTCCTGACCCTCATTACTGCCCTTGCAACACAGGGGAGCAGCGGTACAGGGGGCTGTGAGAACAGACCCAGATGACGTTATTCAGGAAAGTCTCCTTGCTGGGCCTGGTACGTGTGCAGCCTTGATAATAACAGCTTAAACACACACCCTCCCCTCACAAGCACTGGGCCCCGCAGTTTCACATGGACACTCCCCGCAGCTCACAGAGCTCTTAGCAGCCCCCAGACAGCTGCCTTCTGTAGGTCTCTCCTTGCAAGTGGTTCCTGGGTCTCTCCCGCCCCCAGCAGCTTTGTGTCTGAGGTGGCTGCCATCGTTCATGTACCAGAACCCTGGTGCCCCTGCTACCAAAGCCTGCTGACCTGGAAACTTCCCGTTTGTGCAAGGCTCAGCGGGGACCTGGGTCCCTGGGGCATGTCTCTGGACACTGAGCATCTCTGGGCCACAGTTTTCTGTTCCCTCATCTGAAAATGACGATGGCAACAGTGCACGGTGTACACACACACACACACACACACACACACAAGACGTCCAGTTAGTATACAACAGAACTCACTCATTTTTTCTTTTATTTTATCTTTTCGGCTTTGTTGAGGTATAATTGACACATAAAATTGTGGAGATATTTAAAGTGCATATCGTGTTGTTTGATATGGGTACCTGGTGAAAGGGTTCTCTGCATCAAGTTAATTATCACAGCCATCACCTCACATATTTGTCTTTTTTTTTTTTTTCTTTTTGGTGAGAACACAGAACTTTTAATTTCTTCTCACTTAGCAAATTTTAATTATACAATACAAGGTTATCAACCATATTCACCATGATACACATTAGATCCTCAGATCTTACTCATCTTGTAACCGAAAGTTATTATAACTTTATAACTCATCTGATAACTAAAATCATCTTATATTGTATAATGTATAATGTATATTATATCATATTGGTTATCATATTATATTGCTATATATCATCTTATATATAAGATATAAACTCATCTTATATCTCATCTTATAACTAAAAGTTATACCTTTTTCCTAGCCCCTCCCTCTTTCCCCCAGCCCCTGACGACCACCATTCTGCTCTGTCTCACTGAATCTGACTTCTTTCTGAGGGGGACTGCACAGATAAGTGATAGCATGCAGCCGTTACCTTTGTCTGGTTGAATTAGCATAAAGTCATTGAGATGCGTTCACATTGTTGCAAATGATAGGCTTTCCTTCTTTCTCATGGCGGAACAATATCCCACTGTGTGTGTGTGTATATATATATATGTAAATACATATGTATATGTATAAATACACCAGCCCTCATTTATCCGTTCATCTGTTGACGGACCTTTAGGCTATTTCCAAATCATGGCTATTGTGGCTACTGCTGCAGTGAGCGCCAGGGGACAGACATCTCTTCAATATCCTGTTTTCATTTCCTTTGCATAGACACCCAGAAGTGGACTTGTTCAATCATAAGATAGTCTTACTTCTAGTTTTTTGAGGAACCTCCATACTGTTTTCCACCCGCAGTGGCTACACCAATTTCTATTCTCACCAACAGTGTGCAAAGGTTCCCTTTTCTCCACATCCTCAGCAACACTTGCTACCGCTTGTCTTTTTGGTGGGAGCCATCCTAACAGAGGTAAAGCAATCATCTCATTGTGATTTTCATGTGCATTTCCTTGATGATTAGTGGAAGCAATCTACAGATTAAATGCAATTTTGTCAAAATCTTAATGGCATTTTCACAGCAATAGGAAAAAATTCTAAAATGTGCATGAAANTTTCTATTCTCACCAACAGTGTGCAAAGGTTCCCTTTTCTCCACATTCTCAGCAACACTTGCTACCGCTTGTCTTTTTGGTGGGAGCCATCCTAACAGAGGTAAAGCAATTATCTCATTGTGATTTTCATGTGCATTTCCTTGATGATTAGTGGAAGCAATCTACAGATTAAATGCAATTTTATCAAAATCTTAATGGCATTTTCACAGAAATAGGAAAAAACTCTAAAATGTGCATGAAATCACAAAAGACCCCAAATAACCAAAGTAACTTTGAGAAAAAAGAACAAAGCTGGAAGCATCACACTCATTGATTTCAAAGTATATTGTGAAGCTATAGTAATCAAAAAGGAAGTATGGTATTGTCAGAAAACCAGACACATAAATCAATGGAACAGAATAGACAGCCCAGAAAGAAATCCAGGCAGTTTACTTATATGTGGTCAATAATTTATGACAAAGAAGAAAAGAATATGCCATAGTGCTGGGAAAACCAGATGTCCACATGTAAAAGAAACTGAAATCCTGTTTTATGCCAGACACCCAAGAATTAACTCAAAATGGATGAAAGGCTTAAGTCTAACACCATAAAAATCCCAGAAAAAAACATAGGGAGTAAGCGCTTGACATCAGTCTTGACAATAATTTTTTGGATTTGATACCAAAAGCAAATGCAATTAAAGCAAATTTATTTTTTGTTTATTCAGAGTGGGATTATATCAAGTCAAAAAGCTTCTGTGCTGCAAAGGAAACAATCGACAAAGTTAAAAGGCAGTCTACGGACTAGGAGAAAAATTTGCAAATTCTGATAAAGGCCTAATACCCAATAGGCATGCATGCTAAATGGCTTCAGTCAGGTCTGGCTCTGCGCAACTCTATGGACTGTAGCCTGCCAGGCTCCTCTGTCCATGGGATTCTCCAGGCAAGCACTGTTGCCATGCCCTCCTCCAGGAGGAATCTTCCCAACCCAGGGGTTGAACCCGCGTCTCTTATGTCTCCTGCATTGGCAAGTGGGTTCTTTACCACTAGTGTCACCTGGGAAGACCTAATATCCAATATATTTATATATAAAGAACACATACGAATCAGTAGCAAAAACACAGCAGTCCATTTAAAAAGGGACAGAGAAACGGACCATGCTTTCTCAAGGAAGACATACAAATAGCCAACATGTAAAGGGAAACGTGTTCAACATCACCAATCAGCAGAGAAAATGCACTTTTTAAAAACAGCTTTATTGAGACATAACTTACATATTACACTGTACAATTCACCCATTTAAAGTGTACAGTTCAGTGCTTTTCAGTGCATTCATATAGTTGTACAATCATCACCACAACCAATTTTAGAACATTTCATTGGTCCCTTTCCCCACAAAGCCCACCCAGATTAGCAGTCGCTCCCCACTTCTTCCAATGCCCTCTTTTCATACCTAGACAGCCACTCACCTGCTCTTGGCTTCCGTAGCTTTGCCTGTTCTGGGCATATACGAGGAATCATATGTGACATTTTGTGTCTGTCCTCTTTCACTTGGCCTGTTTTCTAAGGTCCATCTACTTTGTAGCATGCATCAGCACTTCATTCTTTTTTACTGGCAAATAATATTCCATTGAATGGATGCAGCACCTCTGCTCAGTCATTCATTCTTTGAGTTGTTTCCACATCTTGGTTATTATGAATAAAGCTGTTACAAACTTTATGTCCGTGTTTTTGTACGGACATATGTTTCAATGTCTTTTGGGCATGTACCTAGAGGTAGAATTGTTGAGTCATATGTTAACCCCTATGTTTAACCTTTTAGAAACTGCCAGACAACTTTCCAAAACAGTTGAATTGCTTCATTGTCCCATCAGAAATGTAGGAATATTCCAATTTCTCCACATCCCCACCAACACTTATTATGATGAGTCTTTTAAAGTATACTCATCCTAGAGGGTATGAAGTGGCATATGACTGTGCTTTTCGTTTACATTTCCCCAATCCCATGGTTGGGCTTCCCAGGTGGTTCTAGTCGTAAAGAACCCATCTACCAATACAGGAGACATAAGAGACTTGGGTTCGATTCCTGGATTAGGAAGATCCCTGGAGGAGGGCATGGCAACCCATGTCTGGAGAATCCCATGGACAAGGAGCCTGGAGGGCTACAGTCCACAGGATCGCAAAGAGCTGGACACGACTGAAGGAACTTAGCACACAGCACACGATCCCGTGGTTAATGATGTTGGATAACTTTTCATGTGCTTATTGGCTCTTNGGACAGAGGAGCCTGCAGGGCTACAGTCCACAGGATCGCAAAGAGCTGGACACGACTGAAGGAACTTAGCACACAGCACACGATCCCGTGGTTAATGATGTTGGATAACTTTTCATGTGCTTATTGGCTCTTTGTCTATCTTTGGAGACAAGTCTATTGAGATCCTTTGCCCATTTTTTGGTTGGATTAATTGTCTCTTCATCGTTAAGTTGTAGGGGTTCTTTACACATTTAAAGTATAAGTCCTTTATCAGATGCAAGGCTTGCAAATATCTTCTCCCATTCTGTTGGTTGTCCTTTCACCTTACTGATAGCATTCTTTAGAGTTTTTAATTGTGAAAAAGTTCTATTTACCTGTTTTTTTTTCTCTTTTTTCTTTTGTGCTGTAGCTATCACACTTTGTAAGGACTGGTCACCGAAGAATTGATGCTCTTAAACTGTGGTGATGGAGAAGACTCTTGAGAGTCCCTTGGTCTGCAGGGAGATCCAACCAGTCCATTCTGAAGATCAGTCCTGGGATTTCTTTGGAAGGAACAATGCTAAAGCTGAAACTCCAGTACTTTGGCCACTTCACGCGAAGAGTTGACTCATTGGAAAAGACTCATGCTGGGAGGGATTGGGGACAGGAGGAGAAGGGGACAACAGAGGATGAGATGGCTGGATGGCATCATGAACTCGATGGATATGAGTTTGAGTGAACTTCAGGAGTTAGTGATGGACAGGGAGGCCTGGCGTGCTGTGATTCATGGGGTCGCGAACAGTCAGACACGACTGAGCGACTGAACTGAACTGAGGTCACAAATATACACTATATTTCCTTCTATGAGTTTTACAGCTTTGGCTATTATATTTAGGCTTATGATTCATTTTGAGCTAATTTTTGTGTATAATGTGAGGGAAAGATCCAATTTCGTTCTTTTGCATGGGGGTATACAGTTGTCCCAGGATCAGTTGTCCCCATTTTTAACGACACAATTCAATACGTTTTAACAAATACACACTCCCATCTCATTCCAGCATCCCCACAGTTTNCTTCTTCCCATTCTTGGCCCAGGCTTGGTCGGGAGTTCCTGCCATGACAAACGGGTCTGATAGAAAATGCTCAGTAAATACTAGCTGTCTGAATGGACATGGATGGATGAAGGAAGGAAGCATCCATGAATGGACTGGCTGCGTCCAGAATCCTAGGGTCTCTTCACTCTCTGGTTCCAGCCCCAAAGACCTCAACCTCAGAGGCAGGTAGCAGAAATCACTACATGATTCTTGGGTAATTCAAACAGCGGGGTATGTTGGGAAAAGCATGGACTTTTCCGTCAGAGACCTGTGTTCAAATTCTATCTCAGTTGGGAGATGTCAGNCCAAAGACCTCAACCTCAGAGGCAGGTAGCAGAAATCACTACATGATTCTTGGGTAATTCAAACAGCGGGGTATGTTGGGAAAAGCATGGACTTTTCCGTCAGAGACCTGTGTTCAAATTCTATCTCAGTTGGGAGATGTCAGATGGACCAATCTCCTCTCCAGTTTCAGTCTCCCCATCTGGAAAATGACAGTCATGACCATACCAGTGATGGCTCCACCCTCTTCTTCCCAGAAGTGTTGTGCAAACTGAGATATTTCATGTAATTGACTTGAAGCACAGGAGATGCCCTACAGGATTAGTTCTTTTCTGTATCTGCCCATGAACCTCCCACTTAGGAACCCAGACTAATGGGGCAGCCATCATCTCCCATATTGGTGGTTGCAATGGCACAGGGAAAAAGTGTTCTGGAAGGCCTTAGATCTGCAACTAAATGCCCTAGCCTGGAGGTGACCCACATCACTTTAGCTCCCAATCCATTGGTCAGAATAGTCAGATGACTTCAGCCAACAGCAAGGGGTCCAGGAAGTACAATCCTACCATGTCCCCAGAAAACAGAGAGCTAGAAATATCTAGAAAATAGCACAAATGACCACCACATTCGTTCAGCTCCCTCTTGATTTCTTCAACAGCATGGCGGAATTCACTGCTTCAACCCTGTGAAATGTTAGTCACTCAGTCATGTCTGATTCTTAGTGACCCTATGGACTGTAGCCCACCAGCTTACTCTGTCTATAGGATTCTCCAGGCAAGAATTCTGAAGTGGATTGCCACTTCCTTCTCCAGGGGATCTTCCTGGAATTTGGGGTGACCGCCAAGGCCATGCAGGCTTCTGGAGGGCTGAACTCTCCTAGCGTCTCTGAGCACAAATCTGCTTTTCTAAAGCTTCCTGGGTCCTCAGAGCTGGGGTTTGGGGAGAGGACTGTGGGGTCCGTGCTGGGAGCCAGGAGATGACGAAGACCTTGTTCTCCAGCCCTGAGCCCCAAGGGGCTGGCCCTGAACCTTCAACCCATTCTCCTGTTGAGACCCAGCAGACATTAAAAACGAAGAAGATAGCCAAGCGGGGTTACAGAACTCATGGCCTATTGTAAATGCTTGCTTTTCACTAACTAAAGCTCTTGCCACCCCCCCACAGCCCAGTGATTGATGCATAACGTCACGGGGAAATAACTCTAAAAGTCTAGACACGACGTCTTTCACGTGCATGAGAACTCCTCTGCCAAGGGGGAGTAAAGAGGTGAGAAAGGGACCTCGGTGTTGAGACTGTTTGGAAAGTTTCCTCTGTGGGCTCCAGTCTCGGCTTGCAGGAAGCTGGCCGTAGCTTCAATCTCGTGGTTATGGGGTCAGTTCAGCCCTCGAGGCAACACTATTTCATGTTTAAAGTCTGGGACTGTTCAGTCTGGGCAAGGCACACAGCTGGGACTGAATTCAGCCCTAAAGTCTCCCCACAAGTCTCTCATCAGGCCTGTCCTTTCCCCCACCAGCAAGTCAGCCACTCATTTGGGACAACGCTCCTGGCTACTGGAGTATGGATGTGATGGAAGGTAGGGGGTGGGGGGGCTGAGACCTGCAGTGACCTTGGAAGTCCTTGACACTTTAGGTAGAATTAGCTCTGCATAACAGCTTCTGACCACCCCGGAGGATCCAAAGCCAGGTGTGGAAGTGGCCTCACCAGGACCCATTCTGTCTCC
>SJYW01022049.1:597464-616153 GCA_006410735.1 Raphicerus campestris | reverse complement strand
CAGTTGTCTTGGGCAACAGAGACCTCCCATGAGGACCTTTACCCTCTTCATTGCCGTGGCTGGTCCCAGAATCATAACATGGTGGGGTTCCCCATTCTAGCCTGGGAAGCGAGGTCTACACAGGCCCCAAGCTGAGCCCTGAGCCCATCCCAGCCCCGGTGACAGCCTCCAAGGCACAGCTACCCTCGCTCCAGCTGGCAGAGTCAGCAGCCCGACTGTCCATTCCTTCTGTGTTTGGAGCAGCCAGACACTCTTAGTTCTGGAATCTCAGTTAGAATCATCAGCTCTGCAACCTTCTGGGCCTCAGTTACCTCCTCTGTAAAACAAGGATGATAATAACAGGGGTTCACTGGATTGTTTTGAGGATTAAATGAGCTGACACTTATAAAGCATTTGGAAGAGTGCCTTATTCCTCTGGCTATATATGTAAAATGAAATGCTGTTTCACCCAATAAATATCAGGAACTCCCAGGAGGGTGGTGATGTGTCAGGGAGAAAGGGGCGTGTCGGGTGGCAGTGGCAGCCTGGCCTTTCTGAGCTTGAGGGCATGGGTGTCTCTTCCAACTCAGACATACCAAGACACTTCAGTCCTGTGCCTTCAGGCAATTTTGGTATCAAAAGTCTTCAGGGATCCTCCTATCTGGCCATGAGGTCCCCACTGAGACTTCTCTGGCTGGAGTGAACTTCTTGATCTCCCAGAATTTCCCCAGCTTTTGTGGTGTGTGTTTGTATGTACACACACACACGCATCTTTGCTTGGGAATGCTGGGCCCACAAACAGATGGATTCTTCCCCTGTCTTGCCTTCTGTTTTATTCTTTATTCTTCACTAGCTCAAAAGAGAAGGCTTAAAATGTCTCTGCTTAGGGCTAGCTCTTCCATTCACGCCAAGCAGGTTACCTTCCCCTGCTTTATAAATGGAAAACAGCCCATTCTTCCATCGGCGGGCTCACACTGTATACAGTCCCCTCGGGTCCTCAACACCCTTGGGCACCTAGCAGAGCTGCAGATGAGGAAATTGAGGCTCAGAGAGCTAAAGGTGGTCGCGCCTGGTGAGAGCACCTGCCGTGAAGAGTCACCATCAGCCCCACCATGGGCCCCGCAGGCGTGGGCTGTGCACATTACAGAAGACCTCCCCACGTGTGACCCCGTGTAAGAGCCCCACCAAACCCTCACAGGGAGAAAAAGGGCAGCTGTTACTGCTCCCGATTTGCAGATGAGAAAACAAAGGTTTGGGGGATTAGTGGTATTTCCCACATTCCATGGCAAGTCTCAGTTAAATTCAACAGACATTTCCTGATCTCCTCAGGAGATCAGGGCTTCCCTGGTGGCTCAGTCGGTAAAGAATCCACCTGCAATGCAGGATCCCTGGGCTGGGAAGGTCCCCCGGAGGAGGGCATGGCTCCAGCATTCTTGCCTGGAGAACCCCAAGGACAGAGGAGCCTGGCGGGCTACAGTCCATGGGGTCGCAAAGCGTCAGACAGGACTGAAGACTAAAGCTCCCAAGACGTGTCAGCCCCTGTCTGGATCTTGGGGAATAAAAAGGAACCAGACAAGGCTCCCCACCCTTCGGGAACCAATTTTGGGATAAGGTGGTAGGGGCTGAGGTGGGCGCTCAGAGGACTCTGAGGCAGCTCACTGAAGAGGGGGCTCTGGAAGACGTGACATGTGAGTGTTAACAAATGGAACAGCTCGGTAAAGGTGAGAAGAACATTTGAACATCAGGAACTGAAAACAAGCTCGAGGGAAGCACAGGCGTGTGGTGCGTGGTGTGTGTGTGGCCTATGTGGTGTGTGCACGCATGGCAGGTCAAACGTTCGGCAGATCTCAGTGGTCAGAGTGTGGTCTATGAAGTCAGAAAACGTAGGTTCAAATCCTGCCTCCATTGGTTTCAGTTATCGGATCTTGGGGACATTACAGAGCATCCCTGTGCTTCGGTTTTGCCATCTCGAAGCAGGGATAATGATAAGTTCTATTTCAAAGCATTACTGTGGAGATTTTATTAGGCAGTGCTTAAAAAGCTCCTCCTAATAGCATATGGCAGAGTGAGCACACAATGTATTGTTGTTGCTGCTGCTGTTGTTATTGTGTACTCACTAAATCGTGTCCGACTCCTTTCTGGCCCCAGGGACTGTAGCCCACCAGGCTCCTCACTATTTTTTTGCTAACGCTGACAGAACTTTCCAGACCTTCCTCAAAGGACTTCTGAGAACTTGAGCAGGAAAAGAATCACAAAGCCATTGGGTTCGGGTGTTGCCCATCATATTTGCCCTAGAAATAAACCAAGAGCAAGCTATGACTTCACACTGGAAAGTGACCTTGGAAGGAGGAAGGTACAGAGAGAGAAAACGAGCAAAGCTTAGGTGGGAGGAAGGTAAATGCAGGGTGTTAAGGAAACAGCAAGTCTAGAGGTCTTTGTTGAAGGGAAAGACTCTTATATAAAAGGAGACAAACTTATTCCATTTGACTCTTGCTCCAGAAGCCAGACAAGCGCAAAATAGACTAACGGAGAAAAGTTTCAACATTAGTCAGAGCAATGGAATGGGTTGCCTTAAAGGTAGTGAGCTTTCTGCCAGCTGTCCTTTCTGTTTAGGGGTATTTCAAGCAGAAGCTGGGGACCATCTGCTCTATCTTGCACTGGGTAGCCAGGATCATCTCTGAAATCCCAATGAGCTACTGAGCTAGCTCATTTGGTCCAGATATGCACAAGATGGAAAAAAGGAGAGGAGCCTGGAAAGGAACACTGAACTGCCTCCCTTTGGCCATTAAGGCTCATCCCTTTGAATTAGGGATTGGCTATTACAGAAATGAAAGAATAATAGATTGTCCTATCAGTCATTTTCACTTTAGTATAAATTAGACACAATGATCATTTTCTGCATGACAGCTGACTGATGATAGAAGAGGGTAGAAGATACCAAAAGAAGAGAGAAAAGAACATGAGAATAAAATGGGCAGGGCTCTGAAACAAACTGCATTAATCTCACTTTTGTCAAAGAACAGCCCTGACAGCAACCAAAAAGGAAAGAAAAATAAATATTCAGTGGTGAACTCCTACCATCATTTATTCATTTCAGCAACGAACTCTGGAGTACCGAGTACATACCACACTGTGTGCAGGGCAGTGGGGACACTGAATGGATCAAACAGAGCTCCAGCCCCCAGGCTACTGAGAGACACACATGGAACGCCCAGTCACAAACCAGCATGGCCAGGGCCGGGATGGAAGGACGTGCAGGGCATGATCTTTCCCGTCAACTGTGTCCCGGACCTTTCTCTCAGAACCACCCCTTCCTCCTGGGAGGAACGGATACCCATTTCACAGACAGCTAAACAGAGGCCCAAAGAGCAACCTCTTTGGGAAGCAGCAGAGTCAGGACTAGAACAGCACTGACTCAAAAGCTAGGCCCCCTTTCCCAAACACAAACACATTCCTTGGGGTCAGTTCCTAGAACATCCCCCAGCCCACGGGCCCTCCCACGCCATGGGTGGGCTTGCTCACCCCCTCCTTCCTTCCCGTGCTCCCTCTCCAGGGTAAGGAAGACAGACCACGGCTGGTGAACGCCTGTCTGGAGCTGAGCGGGTGGATAATTTGAATCTGAGTGAAGCCATCTGCTTCAGGCCCCTGGGGGTCTGTGGCAGCCAGGCCAGTGCAGCTGCTCCCGACCCGACCCTGCAGGCAGCTCTTTCTGTGGAGCCCCTACGTGCAAAGAGTTTAAACATGTCCAACCATAAGAAGGCCTGGCCGCCTTCCCAATCACAGGGACTTGAGTCAGGGCTGGGGGCGTGGTCAGGTTTTTATTTCCTGGGTGCTCTATTTTCTCGGGGGTCCTGAGCCAGAGCTGCAGGGGTGGGGGCAGGAGGGTGGGGAGGATAGGCAAAAGTTACCTAGGGCCATCAGGAAATTGCAGAGATGGGCAGCATCTCAGCCATAACACATGGGCCCTTCCTCCCTCCAGAAGGGCAAACTGAGACCCAGGGGAAAAGCAGGAGTGGGCTAAGATCCCACTGTAAGACCCCATCTTCAAGGCTCACCTCACACGTTGCTGAGGGGCAGGAGGGGCAGTTGAGGGTGGCAGGGACAGGAGGAGATGACAATTAAGCCCAACAGCCAGGCTCACAAGGAAATCCTACCCCACCACACAAAGAACGTTACCCACAGGACCTTGCCTTATCTTGCCAACCTCTAAGGTTGGTATAGTGGCTTCCCTGGTGGCTCAGACAGTAAAGCATCTGCCTGCAGTGCAGGAGACCCAGGTTCGATCCCTGGGTCGGGAAGATCCCCTGGAGAAGGAAATAGCAACCCACTCCCATGGATGGAGGAGCTTGGCAGGCTACAGTCCATGGGGTCGCAAAGAGTTGGACATGACTGAGCAAAGGTTGGCCTGTGGATGAGGACACAGAGAGGTTATGTAACTTGCCCAAGATCACACAGCTGTGAAGCGCCTTTACCCACCTGACGCAGTGCAGCAGTGAGCCCTGAGGTCAGGGCTGGACTGCTGTCTGGGTGCAAACCCAGCTCTGTCACTTACAGGCTGTGTGAACTTAGGGAACTTGCTTTTCTGAGCCTCACTTAACCCCCTCTTTAAAATGGTGCTAACAGTATACACCTCATGCTGCTGTGACGATTACATGAGCTGAAATGGGTAAAAGACTCAGTTGTGCCTTGATAACAAAGCAAGTTCTTGACGCATGTCAATTGCTATTACTACCACGGTTTGTTCTCAGCAGGACAGGGGAATCCTTTGGAAAGGTAAGTCTGATCATCTCACTCCATTGGCTTTCCCTCAACCCAGAAGAAAAGTTCAAGTCTTAACCATGACCTCTGACCGGCCTCCATCGCCACCCTGGCCCCACTTCCACCCCTCTCCCACCCCTGACACGGCAGTCTCCTGCCTCAGGGCCTTTGCGCTGGTTCTTCCTTCTGCCTGGAACGCTCGGCCCCCGGGGATTAGCACAGCTCCTCCTTCAAGCATCTGTTCCAATGTCTTCTCTGTGAGGTCTGTCTTGACACCTGCTTCAAAGCCGTCACCACCAGCCACTTCCCGGCTTGATTTGCTCTGTGGCATTCGTTGCCAGCGGACACTCCAAAAGACGGCCTGCGTAGTCAGTTATTATTACGACTGTGTCAGCTTTCTCCCCCACTGGAGAACAGCTCATGATGCAGGGGTACCTGTGCTCTGTTCTGTGCCTCCAGCCTGGAACCTGCCTGGCACAAGAGCGGGGCCCCAGGAAATACGATGTGAATGAAGGACTGAATGAGGGACTGCATCCATCTGTCACTACACCTGAAAGTCAGGAGGCTAACACCAAAGAGACCAAGTCCCAAGGGGTCAGAGGCAAGCCTGGAGGGGAACAGAGCCAGGAAGTTGGGGCGAGGCAAGGATGGAGCTGAGGAAGGAAGAGTCTGAACCCCACACTCAACGCCCAGCACGTGTCAGACACCCATGAAATTCTTGTTGGGAGACTGGCAGGCAGGAAAGAGGAAGAGTTATTTACAAAACACCTACTAGGCACTAAGAAAAAAACCAAGATATTCATTCATTCACAGACAAGTCATTAGACAGCCCTGTACCAGACTGTTCCAGGGCCCCAGGAGCCTACATCCTGAATAGAAACAAGGAGGTATGACCTTCATGATCCCTGCCCTCTCTGACGTCACTGTCTTGTGAGAAGAAAGACACTAACCAGCTCTATATGTTGCATATTAACATCAGGCCCATTTCACAGAAGAGAGAGCAGAGGCGTGGGGCATTTAGACATCCTGGCTGCTGGGTGGCAGAGCCAGGTCAAGAATCAGCTGGGTCTGCCTGGCTCCCGGCCCCCTTCTTCCTCCCAATTGAGTGTGGCTGCTGGCTGGTACTCAGGGGTTGGGTGAGTGTGGTCATGGGGACCACATGTCATGCAGACAGATGGCTTCAGTTTTCTGCTTCAGGAGCTAGGGAGGCATGAAGGTCTGTGAGCTCAGGGTTCTTAAAGAGCAGACTGGCAGCTTGGATCGGACTAATGAGAATCCCATGGCAAGGAGGAAGCCTGGGGACTTCCCCGGTGGTCCAGTGGTGAAGAATCTGCCTGCCAGTGCAGGGGACACGGGTTCGATCCCTGGTCTGGGAACTAGGATCCCACATGCCACTTGTGGTGGAGCAACTAAATCTAGGCTTCACAACGAGAAGCCTTTGCACCACAAGTGGAGAAAGCCCTGTGCAGCAATGAAGANCAGGGTTCTTAAAGAGCAGACTGGCAGCTTGGATCGGACTAATGAGAATCCCATGGCAAGGAGGAAGCCTGGGGACTTCCCTGGTGGTCCAGTGTGAAGAATCTGCCTGCCAGTGCAGGGGACACGGGTTCGATCCCTGGTCTGGGAACTAGGATCCCACGTGCCACTTGCGGTGGAACAACTAAATCTAGGCTTCACAATGAGAAGCCTTTGCACCACAACTGGAGAAAGCCCTGTGCAGCAATGAAGACCCAGAGCAGCCACTAAATAAATAAAACTGTAATTTAAAATAAGGGGTGGAGGGGGAGGAGGCCTGGCCAGAAGCTGTCACCATGGGCAAGGAAAGAGGTGATAAGTGTCATAGGTGGAGGAAGCCACTGGAAGGGGCAGGAGCAAGGCCATCAACAAGGAAGGACTGAAGGGACTTGGAGGCCAACAGAACCTAGAGGGTTGAGGCTGAGCGTCCTTAAGGTAATACCTTAGATGGAAACCAGAAGTCACAAAGTGTTTTTCCCCCGTCACTGAAACTGTCCTGAGTCAAAGACAGCTTTAAAGAAGGGAAAATGCAGAACTGACAGTCAAAGCCCCTGAGATGGGCCGAGAACTGGGCTGGACACGCCTTCTCTTGTGAGTTTCACCCCACTGGGTGTAGAAGGTGATTTTCACTACTTTATGGAGGAATATTTTACAGATCCTATAATCTACCTATGTCAAGTTTACAATGAAAAGATTTTTAGTAACCTTCCCTAAGTTTTGGAACATTTTCATCACCCCCAAAAGACCCATTTATGTTAATCCTGTTCTTCCCTCTGCCTATGGCAGGCCTACTTTCTGCCTCTGTAGGTTGGTTGCTTTCTAGACTCTCATGTTTGGTCTCTCCCACATAACGTAATGGTGTTGAGGTTCATCTCCATATCAGTAGACTGTTTCCAGGCTGAACAGTATTCTGTCGTGTGCATAGGCCACATTTTGCTTATCCATCCATGAGCTGATGGACAAGCATATTTTCAGTTTGGGCTGTTATGAATAATGAATAATGCTGCCACGAACATTCATGCACAAATCTTTGTGTGACCTATGTTTTCAGTTCTCTTGGATGGAATGGAATTGCTGGGTCATATGGAAACTTTCACTGTTTAAGAAATGTGCAACCAAAAAAAATAAATAAATAAAAGAAATGTGAACAGTCTTGGCCCACCATTAAGAGATGCTAGCAGCTAGAAATGCCTGGGGACCCTCACCTGGGCCCAGACTACTTGTGGGGAGCCCCAAAGGCATTTCCCTAACTGGAACCAGTATTGCAACTGGACGGGCCCTTGTGGTTCTTACTATAAATGTAAGGTGCAGCTCAGAAACCACCATCAGGGAACTTTGGAAAAAACCAAGATTTATTACTTGCAACCCCTTGAGGGCACATGACATGCTCAGGGCCACAAGGTAAGGTCACAGAAAGAGAGAGAGAAAGAGGACCTGGGGTTGAGGATGGATTTTGCAGGCTCACTCTTTACTGCTGACCTGAAAGCATAAGAACAGGAGTTAACACATGGGTATGGAAAAGCCGGGTCACCCCAGCAATCAGTCATCTGGGTCACCCAGGGCTTTTCCAAAGGGGAGCTTCTTGTGTGGCTCTGTATATCTAGCTGTTTAGCTGGCACTGTGTTTATCGAGATGGGTATCTTTGAAATGGATGTCTCTGCCATCGAAAGCTTAAGGTCAAGCACTTACAATGAAAAAAAAAAAAAAGCTCATTATCAGGCACTTATACTACAGTATTGCTACCATCATTTTTCCTAGGAGGATAGTGAAGTTCAGAGAGGTCAAGTGAGTTGCCCTGTGACACATGGTCATAGCCCAGTGAGGGAAGTAGATTGAGATCACGGACTGAAGATGTCACTTAGTACCACTCGCTTTTGAAAAGGATCTCGCCCACAGACCAACCCATTCTCCAATGCCAGCAAGTCTGCCATTAGCACATCTTCCACTTTTGAAAAGGATCTCGCCCACAGACCAACCCATTCTCCAATGCCAGCAAGTCCGCCATTAGCACATCTTCCAATGTGTTAAGCACAGCATCTCTTCATTCTCAACTGCAAGCTGAATTCCCTGGCCGTAGGGATGTGTTAATTCCCAAAGACCTTTCTGTAAATGATCTCCAGCCAGCAAGCTTGAAGCCTGCAAAAGAAGGAAAAAGGGAGACTAGTCAGGTATAAAGAGGGCCTGGGAAAAAGGCAAAGATGTTTGCCTGGACTGGTCCTGCCCCAGGGAGTGTCCAATTTCCTTCAGTCCACGTTCATGGGTGTCTACCCTGGGCTAGGCCCTGCACTGGGCACTTTGAGTGAGACAGAGCAAATCAGACCTGACTGCACTTAGGAAGCTCACAGCCCACTGGGACAAGTGTATTCACCATCACACACCAAAGAGGTGTGATCTTGGGGTAGACACCAGGACTCTGACAGCCAGGGCAGAGAGAGACCAACTCCTACTGGGGGAGACAGGAAATTTTTCCTGGATGACGTAGTATTTGAATGGAGGCCAAGGAAGCGCTTTCCAGGCAGAGGTCTCAGCACAAGTGGCACGGAGACTCCAGGTGGACCCATGGGCATCTCCCATCACCTGGAGGTTGAAGACTGAGGTTAGCAGATCGACCACTCAAATGCCTCCAGCGCTGAATGACCATTCGGACCAGTAAATCTGGCCCGACAAGCGGATGTCATGAGCTGGGGCAACAGTATCCCGTCTCCGAGGGTGGCTGCTCTTCAGTTTGAGTCAATTGTCTCCACGTGGGAATACCATCAGAACTGACATCTTCAATGTTTAAAAAAAAAAAAATCCAAATATTTTTGTGAAATATCTAGATTTGGCAGTGCCAGAAATACATTTCAAATTCTTTAAACTCACCTGTGGGACAGACTGTTGGAGAAGGCAATGGCACCCTACTCCAGTACTCTTGTCTGGAAAATCCCATGGACGGAGGAGCCTGGTGGGCTGCAGTCCATGGGGTCACTAAGAGTCGGACATGACTGAGCGACTTAGCAGCAGCAGCAGCAGCAGTGGGACAGACTCTGTCCAAGTGCCTTTGGTCTGCAACCACTGGCCAATTTGCCTCGTCCAGGTATTTATCCCTGGACTCCCTACCCTCTCTTGCTTGGTCTTTGAGAGCTGGTCTTCGAGAGCTGGTCTTCCGGCCTGAGGGTTCCTCCAGCTCAAAAGGAATTGGCTGGGAAGGGAGGTGGGAAGGGGGATCAGGGTGGGGGACACTGGTATACCCATGGCTGATTCATGCCAGTGTATACCAAAAGCCACTGCAATATTGTAATTAGCCTCCAATTAAAATAATTTGAAAAATTAAAAAAGGGGGGGGATTGGCTGTAACAGGAGCCAATCAGAACTCAGAAGAGAAAAGGGGGGATGGGCACTCCAGACAAAAGAGAAAGGAGATGAGCAGACGTCAAAACCCACCAGGAGCGAATGTACGGGATTGACGGATTCTAATTACATCTCATTCTAATCCTTAACATTTATCTAAAAAGTGACGAGAGGCAGGCATGAGGGCAGTCACGAGCGTGCTCAGCCCCAGGGTTGCCGCGTGTCTAATTAGAAGTTTTCTCCCTCTTGATCACCTAAAGTCAAATTCATTTACTCTGCTTGAATTGAGGGTTTAATTGGTTCTTGTTTATCCTCCTCTTGTCTTCTCCNGCCCCAGGGTTGCCGCGTGTCTAATTAGAAGTTTTCTCCCTCTTGATCACCTAAAGTCAAATTCATTTACTCTGCTTGAATTGAGGGTTTAATTGGTTCTTGTTTATCCTCCTCCTGTCTTCTCCCCCATCGCCTTTGCCTTCTTCTCTGCGTGCCAGAAGCAGGCCACAGCCTCTCATTATGCAAGGGAATCTCCCTGTTAGGAGACCCGTTTGCGACTGTTCGTGCCAGCCTGTGGCCGCAATGACATTAGCCCAGGGGCACAAGTATTATTGAGGCCACGGTGGAGCAGGGCCTTGTGATGACGTCTGATGGGAACTCAGGGTGCCCAGGACAAAGGGGGCACTTCTTGGTCTAGGCCCCCTATCCCTCCCTGCTGGGTCAAAAGGCGCCCTGTCCTCTCAATCTGTTGTATGCCTGAGTGGGCTTCATATCCCAGTTCTGGAAGGAAAGTGGTGGGAAACACCAGTTAGGGACCAAGCCCCCTACATCTGAGGATGTGGCGAAGACACTAAAACCACTTAATTGTTTTGCCAAGTAATGAGGTTTCTTCCTCTCTCCTCCCTTGTCAATTAATGTCAAACATGGCAGCTTCTCTTTGTGGGTAGAGAAGGGGGGAGGCAGCTCCTGACCCACAAGAAATCTCTCTTCCAAATCAGACCCTCTCCGGGTGCCGGCGAGAGGAGGAAGAGGAGATCCAAACACAGGCGTCGAGTTCTGGGCTCGAGTCCTGGCTGTGCGGTGGCTGGAGACAGCATGATGCAGACTGGAGCTGGGTTAGGACCCATCTCAGTCACATACCAGCCCTGTGACCCCAGGAGTATCCCTCTTTGTGACAGAGCGTGAACATGAACTTGCTGTGAAGACTCAGTGTACTTGCCACGTGGCAAGAACGCATCACACGCCAGATGGCAGAGCAGTGTGTTATGTTGTTCGGATCACTTAGCCAGGCATCTGGCACTCAGTTAGTGCTCAGTAAATAATTATCACTACTATTACCAGGTTAGATAACCTGTCTGGGCCTCGGGCTTCCCCTCTGTGAATTGGGGGTAATCAGTGCCCACTCCCTGGCTCCTGGAGTTGTCACGAGAAGGAAATGTGTTCATTGATATGAGGGAACAGCGTCTGGCACAGGGTTAGGGTTCTCTGTTATGTTAGCGATGATTATTCCAGTAGCTCTCTGAGAGTGGGCAAGTCACTTTACTCTGGACCTTAGTATGCTCATCTGCAAAAAAATAAAAATAAATAAATGAAAGATAAATATATAGCACCATCTGTCCTGGCTACCTCACAGGGTTTTTGTGATGATGAAATGAGATAGTGTTGATAAAAACATTCGGTGATCTGGAAGTGTTCTACAAGTGTTAGCTGTCAGCATCACTCCATTAAAAGGTAATTAGCTGGTAAATAAAGGGAAAGAATGAAGCATTTATCCTGCCTTTTCCATGCATACTGTGCCCCTGGGTACCCAATCGTAGCTAAGGGACACTTCTCTTTTTAGAAGTATTCCTGCCTGCAGATGAAGAAAGGATGGTAGAATGAGAATCTCACCATTTGCAACCCCTAATGGATAAATGGATCTAGATCTTGAACATCCACAGCTGCTGACATCCCCAGGCTGGAGACGGCAGGCACTGTGTGTCTCCCGATGGAAAAGCCAAACTTGAACTCGCTCAAGCCTCAAAAACTAATTGTCAATTTACTGGGACTACAGAAGAAAGAGGGATGAGTTAGAGAACACCATGGGAATGAAACTGGTAAGTCCACATAGGGAAAACACAGGACAAGCATCGTTTTCCTTAAAAAAATAAAACAGAGAGGCACAGTCACTTTGGCAGACAGTTTGGTGGTTTCTCACACAACTACACTACTCTTACGAGTCAACCCAGCAATTGTGTCCTTCATATTTACCCAAAGGTAGCTGAAAAACTATGTCCACGCCAAAACCTACACACGGATATTTATAGCAGCTTTATTCATAATTGCCAAAACTTGGAAGCAACCGAGATGTCCTCTAGTAGGTAAATGGATAAACTGTGGTACCTTCAGAGAGTGGCACATTCGGTGCTAAAAAAGAAATGAGTTATCAAGCTGTGAAAAGACTAGGAGGAAACTTAAATGCATATCAGTAAGTGAGAGAAGTCAATCTGAAAAGGATACATATTGCTTAAATCCCACCATATGGCATTTTGGAAAAGGCAAAAGTATGGACACAGTAAAAAGATCAGTGGTTGCCAGGGCTTATGGGAGGCATGACTAGGCAGAATGCACAGAATTTTTAGGGCAGTGAAAATACTCTGTGTGATGCTATAATGATGGATACATGTCATTACACATTTGTCCAAGCCCATAGCATGTACAGCACCAAGAATAAACCCTCGTGTACACTGTGGACTCAGGGTGATTTCGAAGTGTCCGTGTAGGCTCGCAGATTGTAACACATGCACCTCTCTGGTGGGGACGTTGAAAACAGGCTGACTGTGCCAGGCTGAAAACACGGGATGTGCAGGAACTCTCTGCACCTTCCTCTCAATTTTGAACCTAAAGCTGTTCCAAAAGACAAAGTCTATTTTTAAAAATGAAAGAGAGGAATTGAGAAGGATTATAGATTAAAAGAGACAGATATATCAACCAACCTCCTTAGGCTCCTGATTCAAACCAACTATAAAATAAGCTTAAGAGGTGTGTGAGGCAACTGGAAATTTGAACAGTCACTGGATATTTGATGATATTAAGAATTTATTCTTACTTCTTTAGCGGAATAACTGTATTATGGTTATGTAAAAAAATTGTAGAAAAATGTACCAAACTGAATATGGATAGAATATACAGTGCCTGGGATATATTCACTTCAAAATGATACAAGGGAATGGGTAGATAGACGAGAAACGTGAGTGATCATTGTTGAAGCTAGATGCCAGATGGAGGAGCTATCAATATAATAGTCTCTCTATATTTACATATGTTTGAATTTTTCCACAATAAAACATCAAAGGGAAAAGTTAAATTAGCCAAAGACCAGCCTGGATTGGGAATTCTAAGATTATACGCACTGCAAATGCTTTAGGGCTCCTTTTGAGAAAGTCAGAAGGCCCGTGGCCAGTCTTCCTAAGGCCATTGGACCACCCTTGGAGTCCCTGATAAACTTGTTCCTTTGGGTGCCCATAATTATACTCTCCGAGATTATACAGGGGGTGATTTTTATAGTCATCTTAAATGAACAGTTAGGGGTTCTCACCTTCTGAGGCAAGTCTGGGATAATCAGGGAAGACTACCTGAAGGAGGTGACCTACAAGAAGGATATTCTAACAAAGCAAAGGCTCAAAGCAAACGTTCACAGCTATCCTGGGACTGTAAGGGGAAAGGTCTGGTCGAAGGAAGGAAGGGGAAATGCAGGTGCTAAATTGAAAGCCAGGCTGGAACTTTGAATGCCAGGTGAAGAAGTCTGATTTCCTTGTATTTGCATAACTCAGTAGCTCCATAACGCCCACAGCAGAGTCAAGTGTTTTTCTATGACTTAATGGGGTAGTAGTCTTATGCAAGCTGGATTAACAGAGGAAAAAAAATAGAGAGAAAGATGAAGGAGGCAGGAAGGGAGGGAAGAAGGAAGCCTCATATCTCAGATATGGCTGTTGACATAGACCAGCATTTCTCAAAGGAACCTCGAGGAACCTTGGCCCCTCAAGATGCTCCACAAAAGAGGGGTACCATGGACAGGAGTTTGAGAAATACTGCATTGGCTCCTCTTAGCATCACACTTCTGAGTAACATATAAAGGTCCTGAGAAGTCCAATAACAAGTAAGTCATTTTAATTTTGTTTGAGCATTTTGTCACAAAATACCCGCCTCTCTCTCCATTTTCAGGAGACCTAGACCACCAGGCAATTGTGACAAAGTTCCCAGACCTTCCTGTTCCGGGCCCACCTGCCAATCTCTCGTCCCAACCCCCCACACCCCTCCTTGCCTTTTGGCCCTGAAGCCGGGCTGACCCATTTTGCCAGCATCTCTGCAGTGCGCTGAGGGGGCTTGGGAAAGCATTAGGGTCTCAGTGGGCCCGTCAGTCCAAGCCTCCCTGTCACAGGTTTTCAGTAAGGATAAAGCAATTACATCGGATGGGGAGAAATACAGGAGAGCAGTTGCCAAGAGACCCTCCCCTCACTTCTGGAGCAGTGTGAGAGCTGTCGGCCTTGATGACTCCAGACCTGTGACATTGGCTTGGGCTTTGTGCAGAATTAAAAGCCTTTGCCCTTGATCCCGGGGGGCGGCAGGGAATGGGGTGGAGGGCAGAGACGAGACTTCTATCCCTACTGCCCCGGCACTGCAGGAGGACTCCTGGTGGGCTCCAGGATGAGCTTGTGCCCAGTATAACCCAGGATGCACCATCCCACCCACCCAGCCAACACCCAGGGAGTGAAGAGGACCGCCCCCCTTGTACCTTTGCTGGACTGGAGCTGCTGGTCTAAGGGTAGGAGGGTTTCTAAGGGTAGGAGGGTTCTGGGTGGGGGAGGGGACTGCTCTCCTCCTCGCCCCTCCCATCCCACTCATTCATGCTGTGAACTCATAAACCAGATTCACAATGAGCCTGGCTCTGATGGGGTATCTTTTCCTGCAGGAGACCTAGGAAGGAGCATGCAGAAAGTTAACTTTAAACTTAATAAGGAAATAATTCATATAGAATATTAGAAGGACGCAAGTGCCGTGGAAGACAAGGAAAGCTGAGCAGGTAAAGAAGATGGAGTGTTGGGTGGAGTACCTCCAATCCCACCTCCGTGCCTTATATTTCTTCATAGCACTTACTGAACTCTGATGAACTATATCACTCACTCACTTACCTGTTTGGCGTCTCTCTCCCTCCACAAAAGCGGACGCTCCGTGGGGTCAGGAGCTTTGTCTGTTTTGTTCAGAGCTGTTCCCACGTCGTAAATGCTCAGTAAATATTTGCCCAATGAATGAAGCAGTGTGTGTGCCCAGGTAACCATACCCAACATCCCCTGCTTTCAAGGGAGTTTCCTTTGGCAGCTGACGCAGCCCTGCCCTGGCAGAAACGCGGAGCGCAGGCCCATCCCTGTTAGGAGGGGCAACTCCAGGGGTGGGACCTAGGAGGCAGGCCAGTGTGGAGGGGGGTCCCGAGCGCTCAAATCTCACTCAGAATACATCCAGAATCTGACCTTTTCCTACCCCGACCCCCACCCTGGGGCCCAGCTGCCATCGCGTTTCCCCTGTTACTGCAGCAGCCACCACCCCGTTACTCCCCTGCTCCGCCCAGCCAGGACCATCCTGTTAAACATCAGTCAGGTCTTGTTCCTCGGCTTAAAGTCCTCTGAAGGCTGCCTTCTCACTCAGAACAAAAGCCAGTGCCTTAGCCCACAAAGCTGATGGGATCTGGCCCCTCACATCCCCTACCATCTCTTCCTAACCTAACTCCTCCTCCTTCCTCATCCTGAAGTATCATTGACATTCCTGCCCCAGGGCCTTTGCACGCCCTATTTCCTCTGCCTGGCGCTCTCTGCTCCTGAGCTCCCTGGAGCCTGGGGCCTGTACCTTCTCAGTATTCAATCAGCTGCGTGCTCAATACTGTGTCCTCCTCTTCCACCACCTTCTCTGAGCATCCCACTCCAAAGATCACCCCCAATCGCTATCTTTTCTGTATTTACTTTTTCCTCAGGGCTTTTTTCGCCACTTGGCATCACACTGCACCTTATGCAACTGCCTGCTGTCTCCGCCAAAAAACAGAAGCTCCGTGCGGACAACAGTGCTGCTATTCTGCTGACCGCTGACTCGCGGCACCTAGAAGGGTGCCCGGCACAGAGCGGGAGCTCAGGGAGTGTTTGTTGAATGAATGAAGAAACCAGGCTTACCAGTTTCGATGGGCACTGCAAGAAGACAAGTTCCCCAGGGAGCATGGACAGCGGTCCTCATCTTACCAAGGAGGAAACACGTTCAGAGAGAGCACGGACATTGTGTCAGATCACGGCCCCAGCTTGGGGCGTGGCCAAGCTTATCCCCGCCTCCTACCTCCCCCCCAACACACACCCTCCTCCCCGACTCNTTGTTTTGTTCAGAGCTGTTCCCACGTCGTAAATGCTCAGTAAATATTTGCCCAATGAATGAAGCAGTGTGTGTGCCCAGGTAACCATACCCAACATCCCCTGCTTTCAAGGGAGTTTCCTTTGGCAGCTGACGCAGCCCTGCCCTGGCAGAAACGCGGAGCGCAGGCCCATCCCTGTTAGGAGGGGCAACTCCAGGGGTGGGACCTAGGAGGCAGGCCAGTGTGGAGGGGGGTCCCGAGCGCTCAAATCTCACTCAGAATACATCCAGAATCTGACCTTTTCCTACCCCGACCCCCACCCTGGGGCCCAGCTGCCATCGCGTTTCCCCTGTTACTGCAGCAGCCACCACCCCGTTACTCCCCTGCTCCGCCCAGCCAGGACCATCCTGTTAAACATCAGTCAGGTCTTGTTCCTCCGCTTAAAGTCCTCTGAAGGCTGCCTTCTCACTCAGAACAAAAGCCAGTGCCTTAGCCCACAAAGCTGATGGGATCTGGCCCCTCACATCCCCTACCATCTCTTCCTAACCTAACTCCTCCTCCTTCCTCATCCTGAAGTATCATTGACATTCCTGCCCCAGGGCCTTTGCACGCCCTATTTCCTCTGCCTGGCGCTCTCTGCTCCTGAGCTCCCTGGGGCCTGGGGCCTGTACCTTCTCAGTATTCAATCAGCTGCGTGCTCAATACTGTGTCCTCCTCTTCCACCACCTTCTCTGAGCATCCCACTCCAAAGATCACCCCCAATCGCTATCTTTTCTGTATTTACTTTTTCCTCAGGGCTTTTTTCGCCACTTGGCATCACACTGCACCTTATGCAACTGCCTGCTGTCTCCGCCAAAAAACAGAAGCTCCGTGCGGACAACAGTGCTGCTATTCTGCTGACCGCTGACTCGCGGCACCTAGAAGGGTGCCCGGCACAGAGCGGGAGCTCAGGGAGTGTTTGTTGAATGAATGAAGAAACCAGGCTTACCAGTTTCGATGGGCACTGCAAGAAGACAAGTTCCCCAGGGAGCATGGACAGCGGTCCTCATCTTACCAAGGAGGAAACACGTTCAGAGAGAGCACGGACATTGTGTCAGATCACGGCCCCAGCTTGGGGCGTGGCCAAGCTTATCCCCGCCTCCTACCTCCCCCCCAACACACACCCTCCTCCCCGACTCTGTCCAGAGGGCCGGCCCCTCGTGGGTAGCCCAGCGCACAGTAGCTCTGGGAACAGTGGAAACTCTGTAGCTGAGAGTTGAACCAGTGGTTCTTCTACCCCACTCTTCATACTTGACTCACCTTTCAGGGCATGGGCAGCAGCAGGTAAGAGGAGGCGGCGGCAGCCCAGGGCATGTCTGGCTGTCAGAAAACCGTGGCAGGTGCTGCCGGCCTCTAGGGGGCATCCCCTGTGGCTCAGCGGTAACGATTCTGCCTTGTCTGCAGGAGCCGCAGGAGACTTTGCTTGGATCACTGGGTTGGGAAGATCTCCTGGAGGAGGGCTTGAATCTCAGGAGCAGAGAGTGCCAGGCAGACGAAATACAAAGTGCAAAGGCCCTGCGGCAGGAATGTCAATGGTACTTCAGGATGAGGAAGAAGGAGGAATTAGGTTAGGAAGAGATGGTAGGGGATGTGAGGGGCCAGATCCCATCAACTCTGTGGGTTAAGGCACTGGCTTTTGTTCTGAGTGAGAAGGCAGCCTTCAGAGGACTTTAAGCGGAGTAATGACAAGACCCGACTGATGTTTAACAGGATGCTCCTGGCTGGGCAGAGCAGGGACGTGGCCGCTGCAATAACTCAGTATTCTCTTTGTGGCTCAGCTGGTAGAAGAATCCGCAATGCGAGAGACCCCAGTTCAGTTCCTGGGTCGGGAAGATCTGCAGGAGAAGGGTTAGGCTACCAACTCCAGTATGCTTGGGCTTCCCTTGTGGCTCAGCTGGTAAAGAATCTGCTTGCAAAGCAGGAGACCTGGGTTCGATCCCTGTGTTGGGAAGATCCCCTGGAGAAGGGAAAGGCTACCCACTCCAGTATTCTTGGGCTTCTCTTGTGGCTCAGCTGGTAAAGAATCTGCTGTTGGGAAGATCCCCTGGAGAAGGGAAAGGCTACCCACTCCAGAATTCTGGCCTGGAGAATTCCATGGACTGTTTAGGGCTTCCCTGATGGCTGAGATGGTAAAGTGTCTGTCTGCAACGCAGGAGACCCAGGTTCAGTCCCTGGGTAGGGAAGATCCCCTGGAGAAGGAAATGGTAGCCCACTCCAATACTCTTGTCTGGAAAATCCCATGGATGGAGGAGCCTGGCAGGCTACAGTCCATGGGGTCGCAAAGAGTCAGACCAACCCAAAGAGCTTCAGTGACTAATATGCTTGTGTAAAAAAAAAAACTCAGGTAAACATTTCCTCCCCAAAACAAAAGGTGCACAGCCCACCTGGTAGTCCAGGAGGGGTCCAGCAGCAGGGTAACTGGGTGGATTGGTTACCCTGCCTCCAGAGTGAGGCTTAGCTGTCGGGCGGAGGAGCTGGCCCAGCCCCAGAAGACTCAGGCTGCCCTAGGACTGCGCTCTGAGTCTCCAGGCAGCCAGTGCTATACTTGTTCCAGGAATAGACTGGAATCTCTTCCAACTCCTCAGCCTCTAGCCTGGGGACGGAGAGGTCCTCTCTGTTCCCAGATCCTCCAAACCTATTTCAGCAGAAAACAGGGAGGGGTCAGGGCAAGCACGTGGCCCATCTCCAACACGCACCCCCACGCTCCTCC
>SJYW01022049.1:573001-587599 GCA_006410735.1 Raphicerus campestris | reverse complement strand
AAAAAAAAAAAAAGCAAGGTCCAGAACTATGTGTATAGAATGCTGCTACTTATGCAATACAGAAAAGACTAAATATGCATGAGCTTTTGCTTATAAAGGTATAAAGTCAGTCACTTGAATGGGAGCAATAGCTGCCCTCTGGGGAGGAAAACCACGTGGCTGGGAGCCAGGAAAGGAGGGAACTTGCTTTCCTGTATATTAACCCTGTTATGCCTTTTGAATTTTGTACCAAGTGTATGTGCATCCTATTTAAAAGAGCAAATAGAATAACAATTTAAAAACTAAGCTAAGCAGGCACAGACAGGGTCAAACACCCAAATCTCAGATGTCTTCCACAGAGGCTACCTTCAGATTTTAGATTCCTTTCATACAGATACCCCTGCATGGTATCTGTATGATACCTTGGGGTACTTGGGAGCCCCACCTCCTAATGTGATGTGGAAGCATTGCTTCACTCAGAAGGTGGACTGGATTAGCAGATAAGGGGCCATGGAACAGTTCACCTGGCTTATCCCCCCAGGCTCAGGCCAGATGGGGTGCAGGAGGGATGGGCTTCGACCGCACACATGATGGAGCAGAAAGAACCCAAGTTAGGAAACCCAGTTCCAGCCAAAGTCCTCCTCACTGGGCCTTCAATTTCCCAACTGCAAAGCCAGGCCATTTGGGCCAGATAGCTTCGATGGGCCCTTTGGACTCTGGGAAGCCAGCTCTGGGGAGTGGTGCTTAGAGGTTCTCATCCAGGACTTGGAGGAGTAGTGGAGCTGGCGGAGCCAGAAGGACAGGTGGGCCGTAGTGTTCCTTTGTCATCTCTCCTACGTGGCATTTGTGGTTGATGAGAAGCTCTCACAACTTCTTCTCACTTAGGGCTTATAGCAACCCACGAGATAAGTGATGGTTATCCCCATTTTCCAGATGAGAAAGTGAGGCTCAGAGAGATAAAGAATGCTTCCCAAAGTCACACACCTAGGAGGATTCAGATCTAGTCTGAACGACTCAAGGCATCTTCTTCTCTCATGCCACAGCTACCTCCTCCTTGCCTGCTGATTTTTAAAAAATAATTTTACCATGTATTTATTTTTGGCCATGCTGGGTCTTCACTGCCGCCTGGGCTTTCTTCTAGTTGGGGGGAGCGGGGGCTGCTCTCGAACTGCATGCGCAGTTCCTCCTTGCCATAGGTTCTCTCGTTTTGGAACGTGGGCTCTAGGGCTCTGGGCCTTCAGCAGCTGTGATGTGTGTGCTCAGCACTTGTGACTTTCGGGCTCTGGAGCACAGGCTCAGCGGTCGTNGTGCATGACCTGCGGAGGTGAGCACCTGTGAGCACCTGTGGGGGTGTCCTATATACCCAAGGGCGTGTGCATCTGTGCACACCCAGAGGCATGGGCGTGTGCATCTGTGCACATCCAGAGGCATGTGTCCATGGTGCGCACACCGGCAGAGGAGCATATGCCACGGACGAGTTCTAAAAGAGCACATTCCCTGCTCCTTGGCCTCCGTTCAGATTGGCCCGCACCCCTGGACTCCTCCGGAGGTACACCTGGGAACCCGCTTCCCCATTCTGATGGCTCTCGGGTTTCCTGAACCCATGCGCACACACAGACGCATCTATCCACACGCAGACACAGTTTCCTCCACCCTGGCACTGCTTATTTGAATACAACCTCGCAACCTCCATCCTGAGGGCAGAGCCCATGCGAGTCCACCTCCAGACTCCCCATCTCAAGTTCCCCTGGCACTCGGCACAGCAGTCTGAACCAGGGCACACTCAGGTTTGTCCAGTGCTCTTGAATTCTACAAACGTGTGTGGGAACGTCCGCACGCATGTGCACTAGGGGCATGGCTGTGCATGTGTGAGTTTCCCTGTGCACTCTGGCCCGGGCCCATGTACTCACGGGTGCACACACGTGTGCTCCTGTGTTTGTGGACCTGTTTGCAGGCCGGTGACTGCGGTAGGTGTGTGTGGGATGGATGTTGGCGCATGTGTGTATATCCACTGGTGTAAATCCATTCATTTGATCACCCACTTGGTCGTTGTCAGGCGACGTTCAGCCAGCACTTTCTGTGCGCCGGTCACTGTTCAGCAATGGGAGCACAGGGGTGAGCAAAGCAGAGCCCTCGCCTCTCTCCACGCAGAGCACGGTCTGCTGGTTGCACGCACACACAGGTGAGTGGGCACATGTGTTGTCCTGACACACATGCACACGGCAGTGTGTGTATATGCCTTACCCAGAGGAGGTGGGCATCCTCCCCCGACCTGGTGAGAAAGAAAGAGAACCTTCTCCCCAAGCCCCACTCCATGCCTGGACCAGCTCACCTGTAGGGGGAGGAGACACCAGGTACCAGGTGACCTCGTAGCTCCCCCCTCCCAGCCTGGACCTTGTCCCATCTTGGAGCCACCAGCCCAGGTCAGCCGAGGTGACTCTTCCTTGCTTCCTGGGCTGAGGGGAAGGCCGAGAGATAAACAGGCCCCAAGGTGCCCTCCTGAGCTCTTGAAGAAAATGAGGGCAAGGGCAGAGTCACTGTCCTCTCCTGTGTACTTTGACGTCAACCATGGTACCAAGGAGGCGTCGGGAGGAGCTGTTGGCAAAGATGCCGTTTCTCTAGTAAGCTTGATCATGCAGGGGAAGGGAAAAGAAGGGGCAGGGGGCTGGCCAGTTGAACTTAGCCGGTCTCCAGACCTCGACTTAGGGCAGATCTGGCTGGCAGCAGAAAGAGAACACAGAATACAAGGAGCCTGGCCTCTAACCTTGGCCGTGGCTATGGCCTTGCTTGCTGTGAGCCTCAGCAGGGTCCCAGCCCACCCTAAGCTGAGCAAGACAGGAGGGCTGGGTGACTTGGAAGCCTGACTTTCAGGGCGTCCCCCCTGGGTGACTCACACAACCCCAGGATTTGGGCCACAAAGGGTGGGGTGAGGCTGAGTCCAGGCCCTGATGGACACAAACACCCAGAAGGAACAAGAAACTGGGTCAGAAGTTTCCGAAATCCGGCATCTGTCCCAGGGCCTGGCCCAAAGACAAAGTGTCGCCGAGCCTCTGCTCCTGCCAGGCCCCTGTCTGCGTCCCCTCTCCACTCCCAGCTGCATTTAATAATTGATTAAAAGCATTCACACTTAACAGTGGAGAATGCAGAATAGCAAACCTTATAATTGCTAAGGTCCTGGTTTTGTGTGTCCCCAGCCAGCCCCACCTCTCCCCTTACAGCACCACACCCATCAAGGCCATCCCAAGTCAGCTTAGCTGCTCTAAGCGTCAGATCAAAGAGGGCAGGGACTAGCTTGTTCTCACACACCGTTCCCGGAACCCTGAACAAGGGCCTGGCTGACGGGAGGCTCAGTAAACATTGTTGAACAAATAGAAGCACTGAACAGCCAACCCTGGATATTCAGGATAGGGAAATTTCAGATCAATTTAATTCACTTCTTTATGCTTTTAAGTCATTTTCATGTTTTCTAAAATAGGCAAACATGGACTTCATAACCAGAAGCTTCTTCCTTCACCCTACCCCTACCCCCAAAAAGCTCCTAGAAACAGAACACAGAGTGTCAGCATCTCAAGGGCCTGCTCCCCAGACTCCCCCGGTGAGAGGCTGTCCTCCCCTGGGCTTCCTCGGCACCTGGCCAGGTAAGCAGTCCAGGTCACCTGATGAGTTAGGGACCCAGAGCGTGTTCTCCTGACCCCAGCCCAGGAGGCCTTTCATGGCTCCATCATCACATCTGTTCTTAGCTGTTTGCATTTTGTTTTGCTTTAAATGTTTCAGTCCCCACTCACTAGATCTGAGCTCTTGGGTGAAAAACTCAGAAATCTCAGTGCCTCAGTTTTGTCATCTTTAAAATGGTAATAATGCCAGTACCTAACTCAGGGAGTGGGTGTGAGAAATAAGCACACAGGGTTAGCACTTAGAAAATTGTTTGTTTGTTTTAAATTTTTTTTATTAAGCCCTTCTCACAAACCAGGCTAAGCACTCTACATGTAAGCACTTAGTCCTCACAGCCACACTCTCCGTGCAGACTTAAGATTGTACTCATTTTACAGATGAGGAACTGGAGGCTCAGACAGCCAAGTCACTTTACCCAAAGTCCTACAGCAAGGAAGCCACAGAAGTGAGATTTGATCCTCAGTCTGTCCGGCTCCTGAAGTTTGAAATTCTGGTGGAGAAGAGGTTTGAGCATGTTTGGGACAAAATGCTATGCCCAGAAGGGAACTGGCAAGAACAAAAGTCAAGCCTGAGTTCCTTCCCCATCCACAGATTTACCAGTAACAGCGGCTGTGGGATTCCCTGGACTTGAGTTCCTGTTTTCCTCATCAAGACCAGAGTTCAGATCCCTGCATGGATCCTTCCATCCTTCTCTGTATTCATCCCTTCATTCACTTTAATCCAACCGTTATATGTTGAGCAACCACTGTGTACGAGAAAACATTCCAGACACTAGAAATACAGCAACAAAGAAGACAGATAACAAGCCCAGCTCTCCTGGGGTTTGCGTTCCAATCAGGGGACACAGACAATAACCGTGTTAATGAGTCGCTAGACAGGTCAGGTGGTGAAGAGAGTGCTTTATTCATGGACTAAGTAAGGGGTCAGGAAGCCCCAGGGTGAGTGTTCTGTTTTCTATCTGCAGTCAGGAAAGACCTCCTGGGTAGGCGACTTCTGGGCAGAGATCTGTAGGAAGTGGGGAGCGAGTCGTGTGCCTGTCTGGGGAAGAGGGTTCCAGGCACAGGGGGACGCCCCCAGTGACCCCTGTTTGCCCATCCTCCACCCCTTTCCCACCCTCCCATTCCCTTGAGAACTCCCCTGAGCCCCAGCTTTGGGAAAGGTCCAAAATGGGGACCTGAGCTCTGGGCCAGACAGCCCCCAGCTTCCCCACCAGGACCCAGGGCTTAACCCCCTGCACCCACCCACATTCTCGGTTCTATAAAACAAAGAAGTTTGAGAAGTGAAGTGAAGAAAAGATTAGTAACACACACACACAAAATAAAGAGAGGCGAAGAAGTTTCTGACGTGAGCAGGCACCTCTTAGGCTTTGCAGAGCACCTCCAGCCCCAGGTTCCCTGTTCTCATGTGGGAGGAATGTGGAGCAGGAATCCTTTGCCCCTACAAATGGGGAAACTGAGGCTCAGCCCAAGCATACATTCATGTGAAGTTGGAGACTTCCTCCTAGAGCGAGAGGAAATTTTGCTTACATGTCATGGACTGAGATTCTGGCTTTCCCGGGCAAGGGCCAGGAGAGCTCAAGGACCCATCCCAGACTTGGGGTTACAAGGAGAAGAGGTTTGGAGCCAGCCTGGCCCTTGTGGGAAGGTCTATGGTGCCCAGGGATGGGCTGGATCACAGTCCTTGGTCCACAGGGCCACGAAGGAGCCTTGGATCCTGCCTGCATCCCTCTCCACGCATCACAGCAAGGCCACCACATGAATGATGTCTCAGCCTGAGTGTCACCTCCGCAGGGAGGCCTCCTGTGATCTCTGCTGAGTTCCTCTAGCTCACCGTGCAACTTCATGCACTTTTCACAGTTTGTAATAATATATTTATTTGGATGGCAACTCAGTTAACAACTGTCTCTCCCACTAGACGGCAGACTCCAAGACCAGACACTGAAGGTTTTAATCTACCAGACCTCCAGCGCCAGGCACTTAGGTTTGTTGAATGAATTGTGGACGGATGCCTGAACTGCTGGCATCACTGGGACCCTTGGCAAACACATGCAGGGAGCAGCAAGGAAAGAGAAGTGAGGGGCTGCCTGCTATGACGGAAAGTGACCCTGAAGGGATCCAAGCACAAAAGAGGGGACCAGTCAACAGGAGATATTGATAACACTGTGCATTTGAGGAGAGCCTTAACCACCTGCAAAGTGCTTTCGTTGGCATTGTCTCATTTCCTCCTCGATACAGCCTTATGTCAATGTTATTATCGCCAGTTTACAGAGGAAGACACTAAAGGATGAGAGAGGTAAAGTGACTTGTCTAAGGTCACGCAGCCCATAAATCTTGTAACTTAATCCTAGTTCTATCTGGCTTCATAAACAATAGCTGTTATCTACCCAATGTCGACTAGCTGAGTATCTACTGCTACCTACGTATATTATCTCTAATTCTCGCAACGTTTCTTGGCTATAAGAATAATTCCCCTTTCAGACCTGAGAAACAGAGGTTCAGAGAGGCCAGGTGGCTTTCCTGAGGCCACCAGATGAGCAGCCCAGCCCTGCACCAGAGCAACTCGCCTGCCCCACTGCCTCACCAGCCTCTAAGGAAGGCCCCATTCAGCCCAGGAGGTCTGGATCCCGGGAGCTGCACTGAGAGGACAGAGTCAGGACTCGGAGGCATAGGGCAGCTGATACAAGGGGAGATTCTGGAGTCAGATTGCCTGGGTGTACATCCCCACTCTACCGAGTTCTAGCTGTGCCCACCTTTCTGTCTCCACTCCCTGCTCTGATAAAGGAGGGTGGCGACACACTACATCTGGCGATGGCTGTAAGAATAGCTAGCCCACGTCAAGACCTGAGGGCAGAGCTGGCAAATGAGGTAAGTGTTAGCAGGAGTGAGTTCAGGCTGGGGCCAGCAGAGCGCTGAGCTCAGCACCCCCGGGACTTGGGGGCTGGACAGCGACAAGTTCTCTGCGTCAGCCCGGGACTCTGGCCCACACTGAGCCCTCTGTCTCAGGAGAACTCTGATACTCTCCTGTCCTTGGCTGACCAGAGGGGAGGGGCCTGGCCTTGGAGTTAGGACAGGATCCCTGACAGCTAAAGCCCAGCGTGGGAAGGCGAAGGGCAGCGTGGACCTTTGTAGCTAACCAAGCTCAGTGTTGTTTAGAGGCCAGGAAAGACTGGGCCCCTCCCAGCTCTGGGGAGTGAATCACAATTGATCTAAGCCAGTCCTGGTAACCCCAGTCACCCTGCTTTGTGACATGTGGTGCAGTTCTAGCCAGCAAGACAATCTGCCAGGGAATTTAAGGAAAAGTCTCCTTGCTCTTAAGAAAAAAATGAACAACAGCTCTTCTGCCTCTGGTTGCAGCTGTGTGAAGCTGTGATGCTTGGAGCATTTGCAGCTACCATCTGACCATGAGGGAATGGCCCACTCTGAGGATGGCAGAACCAGGAAAGTGAAAAGCAGAATCGTGCCCATAGGTAGGTGATATTGTTGTCACAGAATTAAGCACTCTGCCTCTGGACATGATGGCACATCTTTTATTTGTTCATGCTTACCGTTGTTGGACACAGCCTATCTCATGAGATAACACATTTTTTGTTTGTTTATACCTGTAGTAGTGGGTTCGTCCACTGCCAGCTAAGTAAAGCATCTTAATTGACAGCATCTTGGCCTGACCTTCTCTGCTGCCCAGGTCAGTGTGGGTCAGGAATGGAGCCGGATCAGACCAGTGCCCCCTCCTCCACATCTGAGGACTTCAGACAGATGGCAAACCACCCCTCCCCCACTCTCCAAAGTCCTGGACCCAGGAATGAGAGTCCAGGAAAGACACTCCCACGTGGGCGAGGGACTATAGATGTGTCTTGTCCAGTGGCCTAGAAGATTCTGATTCTCACCCTTGACTCTCTGGGGACTTGAGGCTCAGAAACCAACCTACTCCAACCTCCCTGATCAAGTGAGGCTTGACCTGACCGTATCCTGGTGCATGGGGACCAAACAGATGGGAAGGGAGTAGGGGTCACAGTCTGGGCTCAGCATCATCTGCTGCGGAGAAAGACAAAGCAGGGAGCTGGCCTTGGCCTTGGTCAGAGGGGCGGGCCTGAGGGCCTCAGGCTGCTTCTACTACACTATGAGAGTAGATGGCACTCAACGGGGTCCTTTGTAAACTGTAAAGTGTTCACATGTCAAGAGTTCATGGTGACATGACCCTGGTTCCTGACATACGGTGAGTACGTAACAGAAGGTTGTTGGTTCAGTGAGTGAATGAATGAATGGACGGATGGATAGATGGACAGATGGATAGAGGGACGGATGGATGGATGGATAGATGGACGGATGGATGAGGACTAAGGTCACTAATGGATGAATCAATCAGCAAGTCCTGTTGTTACTACCATTATGGGATGTATTAGTAATTACCCTGAAACTTAATCGCTTAACCCTCACTTGACAGCTCACAGGCTTTACGGTCCTGGAGCCCAGGCACCGCTTACTGGGTCTCCAGCTCAGGATCTCTGCCTCTCACCAGCTATAGCAGAGGCGCATCCGCTGGGCTGCAGTCTTCTCAAGGGAGACCCTGGCCCTGCCCGCTCAGAGGCAGGCCTGGGAGGACAAAAGGAGAGGTCTCTACAGGGAAGGGTGGGCACCACGGGCTTGTGCTCACCCCTGCACCATTGCTTCCTTCCTCAGCCTTCTCAGCCCTGCACCCCCACACTACCCACTGTCCCTGCATCCACCAGCCCCACACAGAATCCACCGCTGCAGGTCTGGCCTCCACGTGAAGCCAGCCCAGACCCCAGGCATCAGGTGGCGTCAGGGACCCCTGGCACTCCTCCCCCTTCTAATGAGAGCCAGCTTCCTGCGCAGGTGACCCATGCGGCCATCGGGGCTGGGCTTGGCTTTATGCTCTGCTGTCAGTGTCTTGAAGTTCTTTGATAATTTTTGTTTGGCGCACCGTGCAGCCTGTGGGACCTCAGTCCCCTGACCAGGAGCCAAACCCTGGCCACACAGTGAGAGCATGGAGTCCTTAGCACCGGCCCCGGGAGGCCCCAGTCATCTCTTACCGAGAGGCTTGTGTCACCGTCACTCCCGGGGTGCTCATAGCCATTCTTTGAGATCGTAAGAGTAGGCCCTATAAGGCCCTTTTGCAAGTGAGAAAACTGAGGCCCAAGATGTGATGGCAGGAGAAAGCCAGGATCACACCACAGTCTCCCCTTCTTGACTGTACTGCAGGCCACAACCTCAGACCCCAGCTGTGAGCCATGGACGTGCTTATCTCAGGAGTCCCTCCGAACTTCCACAGGAGTGAAGGAGAGACACCCCTGGGTGCCTTGACCCCCAGAGCTCCCCTCAGGCCTGGCTCTTTCATCTCTTCTGTTCTGAGGCTAACTGGAGACTGATGGGGGAAGACCTCCAATTCTGAGGGCCCCCAGGGGGTGGCCCTGGGGGATAATGGCTCTNAGGGGACCAGTCAACAGGAGATATTGATAACACTGTGCATTTGAGGAGAGCCTTAACCACCTGCAAAGTGCTTTCGTTGGCATTGTCTCATTTCCTCCTCGATACAGCCTTATGTCAATGTTATTATCGCCAGTTTACAGAGGAAGACACTAAAGGATGAGAGAGGTAAAGTGACTTGTCTAAGGTCACGCAGCCCATAAATCTTGTAACTTAATCCTAGTTCTATCTGGCTTCATAAACAATAGCTGTTATCTACCCAATGTCGACTAGCTGAGTATCTACTGCTACCTACGTATATTATCTCTAATTCTCGCAACGTTTCTTGGCTATAAGAATAATTCCCCTTTCAGACCTGAGAAACAGAGGTTCAGAGAGGCCAGGTGGCTTTCCTGAGGCCACCAGATGAGCAGCCCAGCCCTGCACCAGAGCACCTCGCCTGCCCCACTGCCTCACCAGCCTCTAAGGAAGGCCCCATTCAGCCCAGGAGGTCTGGATCCCGGGAGCTGCACTGAGAGGACAGAGTCAGGACTCGGAGGCATAGGGCAGCTGATACAAGGGGAGATTCTGGAGTCAGATTGCCTGGGTGTACATCCCCTCTCTACCGAGTTCTAGCTGTGCCCACCTTTCTGTCTCCACTCCCTGCTCTGATAAAGGAGGGTGGCGACACACTACATCTGGCGATGGCTGTAAGAATAGCTAGCCCACGTCAAGACCTGAGGGCAGAGCTGGCAAATGAGGTAAGTGTTAGCAGGAGTGAGTTCAGGCTGGGGCCAGCAGAGCGCTGAGCTCAGCACCCCCGGGACTTGGGGGCTGGACAGCGACAAGTTCTCTGCGTCAGCCCGGGACTCTGGCCCACACTGAGCCCTCTGTCTCAGGAGAACTCTGATACTCTCCTGTCCTTGGCTGACCAGAGGGGAGGGGCCTGGCCTTGGAGTTAGGACAGGATCCCTGACAGTTAAAGCCCAGCGTGGGAAGGCGAAGGGCAGCGTGGACCTTTGTAGCTAACCAAGCTCAGTGATGTTTAGAGGCCAGGAAAGACTGGGCCCCTCCCAGCTCTGGGGAGTGAATCACAATTGATCTAAGCCAGTCCTGGTAACCCCAGTCACCCTGCTTTGTGACATGTGGTGCAGTTCTAGCCAGCAAGACAATCTGCCAGGGAATTTAAGGAAAAGTCTCCTTGCTCTTAAGAAAAAAATGAACAACAGCTCTTCTGCCTCTGGTTGCAGCTGTGTGAAGCTGTGATGCTTGGAGCATTTGCAGCTACCATCTGACCATGAGGGAATGGCCCACTCTGAGGATGGCAGAACCAGGAAAGTGAAAAGCAGAATCGTGCCCATAGGTAGGTGATATTGTTGTCACAGAATTAAGCACTCTGCCTCTGGACATGATGGCACATCTTTTATTTGTTCATGCTTACCGTTGTTGGACACAGCCTATCTCATGAGATAACACATTTTTTGTTTGTTTATACCTGTAGTAGTGGGTTCGTCCACTGCCAGCTAAGTAAAGCATCTTAATTGACAGCATCTTGGCCTGACCTTCTCTGCTGCCCAGGTCAGTGTGGGTCAGGAATGGAGCCAGATCAGACCAGTGCCCCCTCCTCCACATCTGAGGACTTCAGACAGATGGCAAACCACCCCTCCCCCACTCTCCAAAGTCCTGGACCCAGGAATGAGAGTCCAGGAAAGACACTCCCACGTGGGCGAGGGACTATAGATGTGTCTTGTCCAGTGGCCTAGAAGATTCTGATTCTCACCCTTGACTCTCTGGGGACTTGAGGCTCAGAAACCAACCTACTCCAACCTCCCTGATCAAGTGAGGCTTGACCTGACCGTATCCTGGTGCATGGGGACCAAACAGATGGGAAGGGAGTAGGGGTCACAGTCTGGGCTCAGCATCATCTGCTGCGGAGAAAGACAAAGCAGGGAGCTGGCCTTGGCCTTGGTCAGAGGGGCGGGCCTGAGGGCCTCAGGCTGCTTCTACTACACTATGAGAGTAGATGGCACTCAACGGGGTCCTTTGTAAACTGTAAAGTGTTCACATGTCAAGAGTTCATGGTGACATGACCCTGGTTCCTGACATACGGTGAGTACGTAACAGAAGGTTGTTGGTTCAGTGAGTGAATGAATGAATGGACGGATGGATAGATGGACAGATGGATAGAGGGACGGATGGATGGATGGATAGATGGACGGATGGATGAGGACTAAGGTCACTAATGGATGAATCAATCAGCAAGTCCTGTTGTTACTACCATTATGGGATGTATTAGTAATTACCCTGAAACTTAATCGCTTAACCCTCACTTGACAGCTCACAGGCTTTACGGTCCTGGAGCCCAGGCACCGCTTACTGGGTCTCCAGCTCAGGATCTCTGCCTCTCACCAGCTATAGCAGAGGCGCATCCGCTGGGCTGCAGTCTTCTCAAGGGAGACCCTGGCCCTGCCCGCTCAGAGGCAGGCCTGGGAGGACAAAAGGAGAGGTCTCTACAGGGAAGGGTGGGCACCACGGGCTTGTGCTCACCCCTGCACCATTGCTTCCTTCCTCAGCCTTCTCAGCCCTGCACCCCCACACTACCCACTGTCCCTGCATCCACCAGCCCCACACAGAATCCACCGCTGCAGGTCTGGCCTCCACGTGAAGCCAGCCCAGACCCCAGGCATCAGGTGGCGTCAGGGACCCCTGGCACTCCTCCCCCTTCTAATGAGAGCCAGCTTCCTGCGCAGGTGACCCATGCGGCCATCGGGGCTGGGCTTGGCTTTATGCTCTGCTGTCAGTGTCTTGAAGTTCTTTGATAATTTTTGTTTGGCGCACCGTGCAGCCTGTGGGACCTCAGTCCCCTGACCAGGAGCCAAACCCTGGCCACACAGTGAGAGCATGGAGTCCTTAGCACCGGCCCCGGGAGGCCCCAGTCATCTCTTACCGAGAGGCTTGTGTCACCGTCACTCCCGGGGTGCTCATAGCCATTCTTTGAGATCGTAAGAGTAGGCCCTATAAGGCCCTTTTGCAAGTGAGAAAACTGAGGCCCAAGATGTGATGGCAGGAGAAAGCCAGGATCACACCACAGTCTCCCCTTCTTGACTGTACTGCAGGCCACAACCTCAGACCCCAGCTGTGAGCCATGGACGTGCTTATCTCAGGAGTCCCTCCGAACTTCCACAGGAGTGAAGGAGAGACACCCCTGGGTGCCTTGACCCCCAGAGCTCCCCTCAGGCCTGGCTCTTTCATCTCTTCTGTTCTGAGGCTAACTGGAGACTGATGGGGGAAGACCTCCAATTCTGAGGGCCCCCAGGGGGTGGCCCTGGGGGATAATGGCTCTCAGAGGCTGCCCCGCTTACCACCCACCATCCCCACCACTCACCCTCACCCTGCCCCATTGAGTCTCTGCTCTGATGTCTTTTCCCAGCAGAAAAATGTCCCAAACCTGCTCCCTTCTAACCTCTGGGTCCAGGGCTGGACCAGAGTCTGGGGGCAACGAGAGAGGGCTGAGCAGAGCCCCTTGGCAGGTGTTAGTGTCTTTTCTGGGACTAGATGTAAGAAAAAAATTAGGATCAAGAGTCAGTCAATACTGGATGGAGTTGAATGCTGGCTCTGCCACTAGTCAACTGTGTGACCTTACACATGCTTTATAACCACCTGGGGCCTCAATCTCCACATCCGTAAAATGGGGACAATAAAACTTGGTTCTCAGGGTTGCGAAGACAAGCGCAGGGAACACTGGAGAAGAGAGTTCTTTGTAAGTTGCCTTACAAGTTGGAGGAATGATTCAAAACTTCTGCCCACATCAGCTGGGCTGTGACCTCCTCACTGTGCCCAGGGCACCCAGGACATGGCTCTATCCCTGTCCTGAGCAGGTGGCTGGTTCTGAGCCTGCCTCTCCTGTCAGCCTGAGAACAGCTGGAGGGTGGGGAGGGTGGCTTCTCCCGCCTGGAGCCGCAGTGCCTGGCCTGAGATTCGGCTCTGAGTTGGCAGTGTGGCACAAAGCTAAGAGGCCACCTTCGAAGCGGATGACCCAAGTGAGCCTCCAGCTGGGCTGCTGGCTACCTGCAGGTTGATCTTCACAGGGGGTTAACCTCTCTGAGCATGCTTCCTTGGTGAATCAGGATGCGGCCCCGATTTGCTCCACTGGAGAGTCAAGGAGATGAGATGAGGTGGATGAGGCATGGAAGGGCCTGAGACACTTTCAGGCTCCAGCATGCAGTGCTCATCAGGGTGCCGGATGGGAGCCGGTTAGACAGTTAAGGAACAAGCTTAGGGAGGATGCCTGGTGAAGCACCGGCTGCCAGGTTTACAAAAGCACACGTGTGTGTGCACGTACACACACACACACACACACACACACACACACACACACACACACTGGTCCTTACAGAGAGTCAGCCCCTTCTTGGGCCTGCCCTCCCCCCAGCGATTTTCCCCACTCCCACCCCAGATCAAACCCAACTCTCACCAACAGCTGCTTCCACACTCCAAGGCCTCTACCCAGCCTCACGAGAACACGTGGAATATCCTTCCCGTGTGTGCGGCCAGTGGTGGGGGCGTTACTGAGCACCTCCCACCGATTCCTGGCTGGCGGGGGAGAGTGCTCAGAACTCCCTGGCTTCCTCAGAAGGCTGTCTGTGTGGGCTGAAGGCCCCGCTCCCTCATGGACGGTGCTCCAGGGCTGCACTCTCCCCTCCGTGCTCCTCCTCTCCTCCTCCCTTTGCCCCTCTGTCCACCCTCATTCCTGAGCCCTTTCCCTCCTCTCTCATCCCATTTGAGCCCGCAGAATCCACTCAACCCACTCTCACTTTGCAGGCAGGGAAACTGAGGCACGAGGAAAAGGTTCATCATAGCACCTGCCTCAACAGATGGACGTGAGGGTCCGTGGGATGATGGACAGAAAGAGCCCTGGTCTGGCACCCGGCGTGGGGCAGTGGGGACTCAGCTCCTGTTCTCCTTCCTGCCACCTCTCCTTCCTTTTTTTCTCCCTCATTTTTCCCCGGGTCTCTCTACAGTCTGTCCCCACCCCTCTCCCACTTCCCCGTCTTGCCACCTGGAGGAGCTCCTGGAAGCCCTTCTCAGAATCTCTCACCCTTTCTGCCTCATAGGAGCAGAGACCCCCCCCAGCGCCCACCCAGGGGACCTGACGCTCTCCAGCGCCATGACTCTGGCCCGGAGGTGGGCAAAGATGATGTCAGTGATGGGTGGGAGCGTGGACAGCGAGCAGAGAAGCCACCCCAGGGACGGGGAGCTGGCAGCCAGCCCCTCCCGGCCTCCAGCCTCTGCGCTGCGGGGCCCGGGACACAGCCAGCCACAGCGCCTCCCGTATGAGTAACAGCACTTTAATTAGGATATTATAGGAAGTGGGGCCCAGGGCGGCTTCTGGCTAGAAGAGCCGGCAGCAATTCTGGAGCCGCATGAAGACGGATGGATCGCGCATGACACCCTGCACCGCTGTCCCCCGCACAGAGCGCACCTCCAAATGAGATCTCCTTCTCCCTGAAGAAAATAATTTGAT
>SJYW01022049.1:526000-555643 GCA_006410735.1 Raphicerus campestris | reverse complement strand
TTTGCCAGCAAAGGTCCATATAGTCAAGGCTATGGTCTTTCCAGTAGTCATGTACGGGTGTGAGAGTGGGACAGCAAGGAAGGCAGAGCACCTAAGAACTGGCGCCTTCGAACCGAGGCGTTGGGGAAGACTCTTGACAGTCCCTCGGAAAGTAAGGAGATCAAATCAGTCAGTCTGCAAGGAAGTCATTCCTGAATATTCATTGGAAGGACTGATGCTGAAGCTGAAGCTCCAATACTTTGGCCACCTGATGGGAACAGTTGACTCACTGGAAAAGACCCTGATGCTGGGAAAGATTGAAGGCAGAAGAAGAGGGCAACAGAGGATGAGAGGGTTGGATGGCGTTACCGATTCAATGGACATGAACTTGTATAAACTCCAGGAGATGGTGAGGGACAGGGAAGCCTGGCGTGCTGCAGTCCAAGGGGTCGAGAAGAGTCTGGATGAAACTTGGCGACTGAACAAGAACAGCATCATGCAGGTAAGGAAACTGAGACCCAGAGAGGTTGGTAACATTCCATAGGTCACATAGCTGCTGACCGGGGAAGCCAGGATGAAACCCAGGGAGTCTGGGCTTATTCATCTATTACTCAACGCTGTTTCGGTTCTCAGAAAATGGTCAGTGCATTTTGAGCAGAGATGAGGCCTGGGACCTCAGTTTCTTCATCTTTAAAATGAAAATAATAACATCTGGCTACTGCAAGAGTTCCCAGGAGAGAAAGAAGTGGAAAATAATTCCACAGGGAATGTGAACTGGATGTCAGGAATGTGGTCAGCCACAAAGGAGAGAAAAATATGGCCTGGCTGTAGAAGGAAGAAACCAGAGGTGGCCCCATGCCTCATGCCCCCCAAACACTAGGCAATATACCTTGTGTGAGCTGCATACCCCTCGGGCAAGAGAGGGACAGAGAGCTGGGCAGAGCTGGGGCTGTGGTCCCACCCACCGACCCCCCAGCCCCACAGGGACTTTTTCCTGCCAGCCAGCAGCAGATCCCCTCTTCCTCAGGCCCCTCTAACCCACACTGACTGTGCCCACCAGGCCCCCACCCTGCAATCTCCCTCACTGCCACTTCCTGTGCCCTGCGTTCCACCTGGCTAAGTCTCTGCCTGCTCTTGGCCCACACGTGCCCTTCACGCCTCCGCTGCTAATTCAAGCTGTCCCTCGCCTGGTGTTCCCTCCCCACCAGCTTCTTCAAAGGCCCCAGATTCAAGACCACCTTCTTCCTAACACAAGAGGGAGAGACGATTTGGAGGGAGGTAAGGGGAGGTGGCCCCTACCAGGAGCTGGAAATTCTGGCTTCGCACCACTGACTTGCCAGGAGGCCTGGGGCCAGCCCTGCTTCTCTCTGAGCCTCAGTTTCCTCATCTGTATATTGGAGTCTGTGAGGCTTGTGCCATCTAAGCCCCATCCTGGGATTCGGAGTCTCACTACAGCTTCCATCCCTGGCCTGGGCTAAGGTCCTGTAAACAGACCCTGGAAGTGAAGATCTTCTTGTCCTCTGTGGAGTAAGGTTATTGAGGAAGCAGAGAGACCAGTGGTCTTGGTGGGAGGAGCCTGGGTTCCAGTCTTGGTTCTACCTTTGACTTGCTCTGTGAATTTATGCAAATCTCTCACCCTCTCTGAGCCTCAGGGCTCCAGTGGCATCATGAGGCATCTCTATGGTCTTTTCCTGCTCTAGAATTGTAAGATCCTGGACTTTTAGCTCTAACCTCTGCGTAGTTACGAGTGGGAAGCTGGGAGTGGGGAGAGATCCAGAAATTTGAGAGGAGGGGGTCTAGAATCCCCTCCCCAAACCCCTGCAGAGCCTGACCCATCTAATCCAGAGGGCAGTATTGGCTAGTCTCAAACCAGGGGGAGCAGCAGCCTCATCACAGGCTCAACACAGTGGCTGATCTTTGGGAACCAAACAGCACTCAGACTCATCATCCTGTGTCTCCGCGGCCGTGGTGACACAGTCTTTGAAATAGAAAGAAACACAGCAGAGAGCCCCTCCCCCGCCCGATCCTCACCTTGGCTCCAGGATTTATCACTTTCATTTTAATAGGTTAGTTGCTTAGGCAGGTGTTTGAGTCTTCCTTCTCAGCACAGGGTGACCACAGGTGACCAGACTCCCTGAGGCAACCTTCCGGTGAGCACAGGAGATTTTGGGTGGAGGGGTGGGGGGTGGTGCAGGGCCAAGCCAGCTTTAATTATATGGCAGCGTGTGCATTAATATCTCAACAATGCTTCTCTCAGAGCAGAGAGCTTTCTTGGGGCTGTGAAAATGCAGATCATCTCTGGGCAGCCAGGCAGGATTTATAGCGGACAGGCTACACTCACCTCTCCCGCTCCTTTTGCATTTTCTGTCCTATTATTTACCAATGGGGTGTATCTCCTCCTGGAAGGCAAAGCTGTGCTGATGCCGGAGGCTACTCCCATTCATTTATTCAACCAGTGCTTACTGAGCACCTGCTAGATGGCAGGCACTGGGCTCAGCACTGAGGTTAAGCAGCAACCAAAGCAGACCCAAATCCCTGCCCGTCCAGAGCTTCCTTTCCAGCAGGGGAGACCGATGATAAAAGAAACACATAACTTGTATTCGCTTTCTGCTGCTGCTGCCTAGTCACTTCAGCCATGTCCGACACTGTGCAACCCAACAGACTGTAGCCCACCAGACTTCTCTGTCCATGGGATTCTCCAGGCAAGCATACTGGAGTGGGTTGCCATGCCCTCCTCCAGGGGACCTTCTCAACCCAGGGATCGAACCCGGCTCTCCTGCATTGCAGGCAGATTCTTCACCACTGAGCTACCATATTAGTTTGCATACTGATGTGAAACAAATGACCACACGCTTGCTGGCTTCAAACAGTATGTGTGAATGACCACAATTTCCATGACCAAGAGTCCAGGCAGGGGTGTCATGTGGCGGAAATCAAGATGGTAGCCAGGCTGCCTTCTCTGCTAGAGCTTGGGGTCCTCTTTCAAGTCCATGTGGCTATTGAAGGAATTGTGCTCCTCGCTGACAGCTAATGGGGGTTACTCTTAGCTCTTAGAGGTGGCTCTCAGGTTCTAACCATGTGGCCCCTCCATCTGCAAAGCCAGCAATGGAGAACTTCTCACACGTGTAAAATGAACTCCCTCAAGCTTTGAATCTCTATCGCCAGGGGAGCCCAGTCCCTTTGAAGTGTTCACCTAATCAGGTTAGACCCCTGGAGGATAATTGCCCTTTGTTAAAATCAGCTAATGATTTGAGACCTTAATTCCAACAGCAAAATCCCTTCACAGCAGCATCCAGGTCCACATTTGATTGAATGGGAGAAGGTGTGTGTACACCAGGGGTAGAATCTGCAGGCATCCGGAGCTCTGCCCACCGTAGTGTGTTAGAAGGCATAAGGCGGTACAAAGAGAGACTGAGCAGGAAAGGGGGCACAGCGTGACGGGGGTGTAATTCTCAACAGGTGTCAGAGAAAGTACCACTGAGAAGCAGCACCGGAGCAAAGACCGCAAAGGGCAGGGGCTAGCCACACAGCCCTCTGGGGAGTGGGCCCCAGGCTGAGGAACGGCACGTGCAAAGGCCCTGAAGCAGCCTGCAGGGGTGATGGGAGTCATGGGGGTGACTGGTCAGGCAGTGCCCTGGGGAGGACCTAAGCTTTTCACAGAGTGAAATGGAGGGTCATCTCAGGATTTTGAGCAGAGAAATGATGTAATCTGAGTTACACGTTTTTTAAAAATTGGGCTATGGAGTTGAGAATAGATTGCAGGAGTCAAGGGCAGAGCAAGGAGATCAATTAGCAGGGCTTTGCAATTACCCAAGGGGAGAGCAGCCCTGGTGTCTAAGCCCTGGGTCTGTTCTGAAGGTGGAGAAGAGTCATGGTCCCACCCCAAGGCTCCAACCCCAATGTCAATCCCCAGACACCCTCAAGGGGCTTCTCTGAACAGGGCTATATGAAAAACAATAGGTACCTTCTAAACTGTCTTTTCATATGAGAAGACNTGGTCCCACCCCAAGGCTCCAACCCCAATGTCAATCCCCAGACACCCTCAAGGGGCTTCTCTGAACAGGGCTATATGAAAAACAATAGGTACCTTCTAAACTGTCTTTTCATATGAGAAGACGGAACACCTCCATAGGAGGGAATTGATCCAACCTTTCAACAATACCCCAGTGTCCTAATTAAATTCTCCCAGTTGCGTGCATCAGAATCAATGCCTCACTCACATCCTTGTCAGGGGCAGCCTTAGTGGGGCAGGAGGTCTAGATTTCAGCCTTCTAAGCCCTGCTCGGCATCCCCAACCCATGCACACTGCTGCAGGAAGGCCTGCCCCAAAACACAAGTGACAATTTGTCCTTCACTTCTTCAAAAGAGGCTTCTGCAAGTCACAGCCCTGTAGCTTCCAGTCTAAGACATTGTGGATTGTAAGAAGCCCTATTAATAAACCCTATTAAAGAACCCGCTTTCTGGGACATTAAAGAAACCTGAAACCCTGTGTTACATGTACATGTAAATTGTAATACAATCCCCTATCTCAGAAATATGGAAATATTCATCTTTACAACTGTAATTGTTGTGATAAAAAATGGATTTTGTCAACTCTTAGTTAACCCAACTGCCATTGCAGGACTTGTCAGAGCCTTGAAATGATCACATGTACTGTGCCTCTCCCAGAGGGCCTTAGAGAATCCATCCTTTCCCAAGCTTCTGTAACCTCTGACCTACTTCGTCTTTTCCTTTGCAGAGTATCTTGCAGGACTTTGGAAATAACTGGCTCACCGACTGAAGAGCAAACGGCTCCCGGTCTGGCCCTCGCCCACTTTTGCTAATCTGGCTGCTGCTCTAGACTTATGAGCCCTCCCTCCACTACACACTGCCTGCTCAGGCCCTGAACTTCTGCTTCTGTTATAATTTCAGGCAGAACCGCCCAACCTCAACCCACTCCTCACCTATTCTTCACTCCATCAGTCAAATAATATTTGTTGAGCTTCTAGAATGTACCAGGAACTCTTCTAGGCATAAGAGAGAGTGTGATGAGCAAGACAGGTGTGGCTTAGGCTAATGGAGTGTGCGTTCATCTACACACACACACACACACACACACATGCACACACCTACCTGCAAATCGGGTTAGCACCGGGAAGCGTAAGAGCAAATGCTACAGCAAAGTGTAACAGAGACTAATCTCATTTAGAGCAGGCCTCTTTGAGCTGAGATCTGAAATGCGAGTCGAAACCCACAGTAGAGAGCTGAGACAGGTTTCCAGGCAAGAGGTTACAGTATATGGAAGGCTCTGAACTGGAAAAAATANTGCTTCTGTTATAATTTCAGGCAGAACCGCCCAACCTCAACCCACTCCTCACCTATTCTTCACTCCATCAGTCAAATAATATTTGTTGAGCTTCTAGAATGTACCAGGAACTCTTCTAGGCATAAGAGAGAGTGTGATGAGCAAGACAGGTGTGGCTTAGGCTAATGGAGTGTGCGTTCATCTACACACACACACACACACACACACATGCACACACCTACCTGCAAATCGGGTTAGCACCGGGAAGCGTAAGAGCAAATGCTACAGCAAAGTGTAACAGAGACTAATCTCATTTAGAGCAGGCCTCTTTGAGCTGAGATCTGAAATGCGAGTCGAAACCCACAGTAGAGAGCTGAGACAGGTTTCCAGGCAAGAGGTTACAGTATATGGAAGGCTCTGAACTGGAAAAAATAAAAAGAGCTGGCATATTTGAACAATTGAAGACTTTAGCATGGCTGGATTGTAATGAATGAGACTGAGAAAGACGCTGGGTCCAAATCATGCTGGGCTTCAAGGGCCATGTTAAGGATTTGGGGGTTTTATCCTTAGGGCAATGGACAGTGGCTAAAGCGCTTTACAGTCTACACTGTGAAAAACATTGGGGAGATGAGAAAGCAGGAGAGAGTGTGGGGAGATTCTGAAATACTACATCATTCTTTTGGTTGCACATGTCAGAAAACCCAACCCAAAGTGGCTCATGTAAAAACAGAATTTATTAATAAGTGTAGCTGAAAGTCCAGATATAAGGAAGGGGTTCAGGTAAGGCTTGATCAAGTTTGAACAATGTTGCCATGACCCAGTTTCTTTCTCTCCAACTCTTGTCTCATCTTCCCCTAGGTGGCTCTATTTCCCCCCAGGACCATGCTCGGAGGGTGGACAATACAGCTGGTATAGCTTCAGTCCAACATCTCCTCTCATCTAGGCACAGCCAGGAAAGCGCTGAGTCCACTTCACTATTAAGACAATCAAGTTCAGGAGTTGAGTCTCACTGGCTCTGCTTGGTGTGACCTCAGTCTTGTGCCCATCCCTGAACCAATCGCTGGCCAGAGGCATGGAAGGAGCCATCCGCCTGGCCTGGGTCATGTGCTCTAACCATAGTTTCCTTGAAATTACATTCCTAGAAGGTGGAGAGGCACATCTCCCAGATGAAAACCAGGATCTGCCACAGTAAATACAGTGAGGGGAGGCTGGGTGGCCCTACACAGCCAACATCTGCTAGAGAAGATACTACAGGGTCCAGGCAAGAGGGCAGTGGCAGTGGAGAGTAGGGGGCAGATTTGACACGTATTTTGATGGTAGGATCAATAGGACTTGGGGATGAGCCTCTCGGGTTTCTGGCCTATACACCCCAGGTGGCAGAGTCACTAAGTTAAGATGAGGAAGATGGAAGGTGACGCAGGTTTGCAGCCCCAGGGGGGACATCAGTTAAAGCCTTTTCATCCTTTAAGGCTTTGCTCATACGTCATGTCTTCTGCAGTCCCTCCCAGGCACTCCCCGGCAGGATCCATTTCTCTTTTGTCTACACCACCAGCACCCCTGTGACTTTCTTTGCCCTCTGCCTTGTCCAACATCATCATTCATTGTTCCACAGCTCACCTCTCCCTCCAGACGGAGGGCCAAGAGAAACAGGGATGGTTTTCCTCTTCATCTCAATGCCTCATGGAGGCCTGGCACACAGGAAATGTCCCTGTGTCCGGCTTAACAGATTTGCATTAGCCAAACAGACAACTGCTGAACTAAATCAAAATAGACCCTCAAGAGGAAAGGGACCCTCTCAGACACCCCCTGAGGTCTCAGATCCAGAAGAAGTTCTCAGAAAAACCCTCCCAATTACCTGTGTGGTCCAACAGGTTGTCCAGCCGTCTGCTTTCTCCCTCATCAGAAAGGGGAGAGCCTTCCCCGAGAGCCCGTGTCAATACATGAAGTCCTGGCTGGCGCCTCTGCAATTCTGCCTTTACTAGCTTTTCTGCTTTAATGGGCTGTGCAGTTGTTTAAAGGAAGACACCAAGGCCCACAATGAAATCTATATTGTATTTCCAAACTATAACCAGGGATAGAATTTGTTGAGCCTCTTAATGTCTCCAGCAGTGGAGATCACTCTCACCTTCCAATAAAATGCCAACACACTTATTAAACTCTCTGAGGCCGAGGTCTCCTGGCCCAGCCTCTTTACCCAGTTGGGGCTGGGAGATGCGAGGTGCCTCCACCTTAAGTCACACACGCTGAGGATCCCGGAGAGGAGGCGATTCCCAGAGGACCCATGCACGCTGGGTCCAGTTTGGTCTCCATGTGGACCCTGCAGGATCGCCTTCCCATGTTCCGGTGCCATTCTTCCAAAGTGGGGGTCCAACCTAAGCCTAGTTCTGGGTTTTCATTGATTTATTTTTCACAATTGCCACTGTCTTAGAGTTTATAAAGCAGAGGCTGGTATGGGGAGAATGGGGAATTTCATAACATATCGGGCCCAGGGTGGGAGGGACTTGGCCCTTCCCCTGCGAAGGATAGCAAACAGCAGAATGAGCGTCAAGCGAGAGTTTTCGTAAATGGAAAATGTCAGGGTGAAAATAGCAGCGCTGCCAGCCTCACCTCCTGCCTCCGCTTTATGGTGACTGTGCTCGGGCCCAGATGGATGGCGGTGGTGGGAAGAAGAGGAGGTTGGGTCCTCAAAGCTGTGGGACACCTGTCCGGGTGGCCCAGTGAGGAAGAATGCATGGGCGAGAGGGGGAGGGATGCGGTGTTGAGAGCTCTTGGCCAGATGACTGTCGTCTTGACTCAAGAGCAGCCCCAAGCATTGAACCCCAGGCCTGTGCTGTCCATCCTGTCTGGGGTAGCAGATCTGACAATGAGGTATGATTGAGGGAGGGAGAGCTGGAGTGAGCAAAAGTGTGGCTCAGGAACGAGACACATCCTAGGGTTTTTAATCTACGCTAAGTAAGGACAGAGTCAACAGGATTGGGCAGCTACCAAAAAGCCTGTATCTTCAGGTGGCATCAATAGAAGTATGAGGCTTGAAAGAGGCAAGGGGATTGTCTCCTCCTGTTCTCATCAGAATAAACCTAGCAGAGAGTGTCCAGGTCTGACCCCTGCTGCTCTCCCTATCGCAATAGGTAGGCCGACCTATCAGTAACTTGTCAGCCAAGTACAGGCACAAGAACACGTGCACTCACACTGGTGTCGATCCTGAGGAAGGTGCAAACTGTCTGTTCTCTAACTCGACTCCTGATCACCACCACCCCTTCCCAGCCTCTTCTTGGGGGCTCTCCTGTAGTTTGTGAGTTACTCAGCCACATGCTAGGGGCAGGAAGATGGGGATTGGAGGAGAAACTCTGAAGCCCTGGGTGACAGCTGGAGAGAAGAGAGGGAGGGATGGAAGATGTCATCCATGTGACCTGCCTGCGTCAAAAGTCAGGGGCGTCTTAGCTGCTATCATCTTCCTGAAAGAGCGTTTCCATCCTCTTCTGCCATGAGCTCAGTGTCATTCTAGCTCCAGGATGTGCCAGCCCAGGGAGCAGAGCGAGGTCAGGAGGAAGACCTGATCCAGCCCAGCCCGGAGCTCTCGGTGGGCAAAGGACGCAAACCCTGTCAAGTGGAGACAAGCAGGACCTGAGGCTGCTCTGGCTAGAGGCTGACGGAGGACAGGGGGGTGAGCGGCGTGATCACTGTCTGCAGGCAGCCGTCAGTCTATTGGGATAACCTGTGTGGACTCGGGAGATGATGTCGACTCCATGGTGGAAGAGATAAAAGGATGACTGTGGGTCAGCAGAAGGAAGAGTTGTGTAAGAGGCCAAACTGTCCCAAAAAGAGGCAGCCCAGGAAGTCATCTCATTCATGAGAGGCATACAAGACACAGAATAGATGACCTTAGCAGGTTCAAAAGTGGGAAGCGAGGGCTAGACTTGGCTTTGTCTCCTTCCAAACAGATTCTGGGACCTGTTCATTAAGCCATTAGCTCACAGTGACCTTGGGCAAGTGCCCCGCCCATCTAGGCCTGTTTCCCAAGAAGCACAACAGAGGGGTCGCTTCCACCTCGGAGAGTGTGTCATCCTGACCCGGAGGCTGCCCAGAGGGGCTCTCTGGGGGATTCTGCAGGCATCTGCTCTGCAAGGTCAGCACCCAGGCTGGTGACGGAGCAGGCAGTGTGTGTACCTGGGGATGAGAGCAGACACAGGCTGCCCACGCCTGGCCCAGCTGTGTGACCTGGGGCAGGCCGCTTCACCTCCCTGGTCCTCAGCAAGACAGAGAGACCCATGATGGTGACCTCACAGCCTAAATGAGGTGTTGTGGAAAGTGCTGAGGGAAGTCCAAGCACTCAGCACGTGTTCCATAAGTGTGAGATGTTATGATTACACGAGCATCCAATCTGCCCCCTCACAGGTAGAACCCTGTATCTGACGCCCCCTGGAGCCCGAGAGAAGCCTGGGAGGCAGGCTGGGGTCCCACTTCACCAGGAGGAAACCGAGGCTCAGGAAGGTGGAGAGACTCAGCTGCAAGGGGGTCCCCTCAGATAGGCACCCTGCCACCTCCAGAGTCACAAACCAGTGCAGGGAGCCCCCAGGGACCTGAGCAAGGTAGGTGCCCTCCATCCTGAGCTGGGCACCGCAGGTGGGTGGGCCACCTCCAGGGAGTCTGCCCAGGTCTGTGGGGTTACTGAGAGGAAGGTGGAGCATGGCCAGGGCTCACCGTTAATCTCCGGGACTTTCACTGCTGACCCACCCAGAGGCTCTGGTGACTTGGCCCAGGCCTTGGGGACAAGTGCCTCGATGCCCACCACCTCCGCCTCCAGATGGCCCACCCACCTGTGGTGCCCAGCTGAGAATGCAGGGCACCTACCTTGCTCAGGTCCCTGGGGGCTCCCTGCACTGGTTTGTGACTCTGGAGGTGGCAGGGTGCCTATCTGAGGGGACCGCCTTGCAGCTGAGTCCCTCCACCTTCCTGAGCCTCGGTTTCCTCCTGGTGAAGTGGGACCCCAGCCTGCCTCCCAGGCTTCTCTCGGGCTCCAGGGGGCGTCAGATACAGGGTTCTACCTGTGAGGGGGCAGATTGGATGCTCGTGTAATCATAACATCTCACACTTATGGAACACGTGCTGAGTGCTTGGACTTCCCTCAGCACTTTCCACAACACCTCATTTAGGCTGTGAGGTCACCATCATGGGTCTCTCTGTCTTGCTGAGGACCAGGGAGGTGAAGCGGCCTGCCCCAGGTCACACAGCTGGGCCAGGCGTGGGCAGCCTGTGTCTGCTCTCATCCCCAGGTACACACACTGCCTGCTCCGTCACCAGCCTGGGTGCTGACCTTGCAGAGCAGATGCCTGCAGAATCCCCCAGAGAGCCCCTCTGGGCAGCCTCCGGGTCAGGATGACACACTCTCCGAGGTGGAAGCGACCCCTCTGTTGTGCTTCTTGGGAAACAGGCCTAGATGGGCGGGGCACTTGCCCAAGGTCACTGTGAGCTAATGGCTTAATGAACAGGTCCCAGAATCTGTTTGGAAGGAGACAAAGCCAAGTCTAGCCCTCGCTNGATTGTAATGAATGAGACTGAGAAAGACGCTGGGTCCAAATCATGCTGGGCTTCAAGGGCCATGTTAAGGATTTGGGGGTTTTATCCTTAGGGCAATGGACAGTGGCTAAAGCGCTTTACAGTCTACACTGTGAAAAACATTGGGGAGATGAGAAAGCAGGAGAGAGTGTGGGGAGATTCTGAAATACTACATCATTCTTTTGGTTGCACATGTCAGAAAACCCAACCCAAAGTGGCTCATGTAAAAACAGAATTTATTAATAAGTGTAGCTGAAAGTCCAGATATAAGGAAGGGGTTCAGGTAAGGCTTGATCAAGTTTGAACAATGTTGCCATGACCCAGTTTCTTTCTCTCCAACTCTTGTCTCATCTTCCCCTAGGTGGCTCTATTTCCCCCCAGGACCATGCTCGGAGGGTGGACAATACAGCTGGTATAGCTTCAGTCCAACATCTCCTCTCATCTAGGCACAGCCAGGAAAGCGTTGAGTCCACTTCACTATTAAGACAATCAAGTTCAGGAGTTGAGTCTCACTGGCTCTGCTTGGTGTGACCTCAGTCTTGTGCCCATCCCTGAACCAATCGCTGGCCAGAGGCGTGGAAGGAGCCATCTGCCTGGCCTGGGTCATGTGCTCTAACCATAGTTTCCTTGAAATTACATTCCTAGAAGGTGGAGAGGCACATCTCCCAGATGAAAACCAGGATCTGCCGCGTAAATACAGTGAGGGGAGGCTGGGTGGCCCTACATAGCCAACATCTGCTAGAGAAGATACTGCAGGGTTCAGGCAAGAGGGCAGTGGCAGTGGAGAGTAGGGGGCAGATTTGACACGTATTTTGATGGTAGGATCAATAGGACTTGGGGATGAGCCTCTCGGGTTTCTGGCCTATACACCCCAGGTGGCAGAGTCACTAAGTTAAGATGAGGAAGATGGAAGGTGATGCAGGTTTGCAGCCCCAGGGGGGACATCAGTTAAAGCCTTTTCATCCTTTAAGGCTTTGCTCATACGTCATGTCTTCTGCAGTCCCTCCCAGGCACTCCCCGGCAGGATCCATTTCTCTTTTGTCTACACCACCAGCACCCCTGTGACTTTCTTTGCCCTCTGCCTTGTCCAACATCATCATTCATTGTTCCACAGCTCACCTCTCCCTCCAGACGGAGGGCCAAGAGAAACAGGGATGGTTTTCCTCTTCATCTCAATGCCTCATGGAGGCCTGGCACACAGGAAATGTCCCTGTGTCCGGCTTAACAGATTTGCATTAGCCAAACAGACAACTGCTGAACTAAATCAAAATAGACCCTCAAGAGGAAAGGGACCCTCTCAGACACCCCCTGAGGTCTCAGATCCAGAAGAAGTTCTCAGAAAAACCCTCCCAATTACCTGTGTGGTCCAACAGGTTGTCCAGCCGTCTGCTTTCTCCCTCATCAGAAAGGGGAGAGCCTTCCCCGAGAGCCCGTGTCAATACATGAAGTCCTGGCTGGCGCCTCTGCAATTCTGCCTTTACTAGCTTTTCTGCTTTAATGGGCTGTGCAGTTGTTTAAAGGAAGACACCAAGGCCCACAATGAAATCTATATTGTATTTCCAAACTATAACCAGGGATAGAATTTGTTGAGCCTCTTAATGTCTCCAGCAGTGGAGATCACTCTCACCTTCCAATAAAATGCCAACACACTTATTAAACTCTCCGAGGCCGAGGTCTCCTGGCCCAGCCTCTTTACCCAGTTGGGGCTGGGAGATGCGAGGTGCCTCCACCTTAAGTCACACACGCTGAGGATCCCGGAGAGGAGGCGATTCCCAGAGGACCCATGCACGCTGGGTCCAGTTTGGTCTCCATGTGGACCCTGCAGGATCGCCTTCCCATGTTCCGGTGCCATTCTTCCAAAGTGGGGGTCCAACCTAAGCCTAGTTCTGGGTTTTCATTGATTTATTTTTCACAATTGCCACTGTCTTAGAGTTTATAAAGCAGAGGCTGGTATGGGGAGAATGGGGAATTTCATAACATATCGGGCCCAGGGTGGGAGGGACTTGGCCCTTCCCCTGCGAAGGATAGCAAACAGCAGAATGAGCGTCAAGCGAGAGTTTTCGTAAATGGAAAATGTCAGGGTGAAAATAGCAGCGCTGCCAGCCTCACCTCCTGCCTCCGCTTTATGGTGACTGTGCTCGGGCCCAGATGGATGGCGGTGGTGGGAAGAAGAGGAGGTTGGGTCCTCAAAGCTGTGGGACACCTGTCCGGGTGGCCCAGTGAGGAAGAATGCATGGGCGAGAGGGGGAGGGATGCGGTGTTGAGAGCTCTTGGCCGGATGACTGTCGTCTTGACTCAAGAGCAGCCCCAAGCATTGAACCCCAGGCCTGTGCTGTCCATCCTGTCTGGGGTAGCAGATCTGACAATGAGGTATGATTGAGGGAGGGAGAGCTGGAGTGAGCAAAAGTGTGGCTCAGGAACGAGACACATCCTAGGGTTTTTAATCTACGCTAAGTAAGGACAGAGTCAACAGGATTGGGCAGCTACCAAAAAGCCTGTATCTTCAGGTGGCATCAATAGAAGTATGAGGCTTGAAAGAGGCAAGGGGATGGTCTCCTCCTGTTCTCATCAGAATAAACCTAGCAGAGAGTGTCCAGGTCTGACCCCTGCTGCTCTCCCTATCGCAATAGGTAGGCCGACCTATCAGTAACTTGTCAGCCAAGTACAGGCACAAGAACACGTGCACTCACACTGGTGTCGATCCTGAGGAAGGTGCAAACTGTCTGTTCTCTAACTCGACTCCTGAGGAAGGTGCAAACTGTCTGTTCTCTAACTCGACTCCTGATCACCACCACCCCTTCCCAGCCTCTTCTTGGGGGCTCTCCTGTAGTTTGTGAGTTACTCAGCCACATGCTAGGGGCAGGAAGATGGGGATTGGAGGAGAAACTCTGAAGCCCTGGGTGACAGCTGGAGAGAAGAGAGGGAGGGATGGAAGATGTCATCCATGTGACCTGCCTGCGTCAAAAGTCAGGGGCGTCTTAGCTGCTATCATCTTCCTGAAAGAGCGTTTCCATCCTCTTCTGCCATGAGCTCAGTGTCATTCTAGCTCCAGGATGTGCCAGCCCAGGGAGCAGAGCGAGGTCAGGAGGAAGACCTGATCCAGCCCAGCCCGGAGCTCTCGGTGGGCAAGGGACGTAAACCCTGTCAAGTGGAGACAAGCAGGACCTGAGGCTGCTCTGGCTAGAGGCTGACGGAGGACAGGGGGGTGAGCGGCGTGATCACTGTCTGCAGGCAGCCGTCAGGCTATTGGGATAACCTGTGTGGACTCAGGAGATGATGTCGACTCCATGGTGGAAGAGATAAAAGGATGATTGTGGGTCAGCAGAAGGAAGAGTTGTGTAAGAGGCCAAACTGTCCCAAAAAGAGGCAGCCCAGGAAGTCATCTCATTCATGAGAGGCATACAAGACACAGAATAGATGACGTTAGCAGGTTCAAAAGTGGGGAGCGAGGGCTAGACTTGGCTTTGTCTCCTTCCAAACAGATTCTGGGACCTGTTCATTAAGCCATTAGCTCACAGTGACCTTGGGCAAGTGCCCCGCCCATCTAGGCCTGTTTCCCAAGAAGCACAACAGAGGGGTCGCTTCCACCTCGGAGAGTGTGTCATCCTGACCCGGAGGCTGCCCAGAGGGGCTCTCTGGGGGATTCTGCAGGCATCTGCTCTGCAAGGTCAGCACCCAGGCTGGTGACGGAGCAGGCAGTGTGTGTACCTGGGGATGAGAGCAGACACAGGCTGCCCACGCCTGGCCCAGCTGTGTGACCTGGGGCAGGCCGCTTCACCTCCCTGGTCCTCAGCAAGACAGAGAGACCCATGATGGTGACCTCACAGCCTAAATGAGGTGTTGTGGAAAGTGCTGAGGGAAGTCCAAGCACTCAGCACGTGCTCCATAAGTGTGAGATGTTATGATTACACGAGCATCCAATCTGCTCCCTCACAGGTAGAACCCTGTATCTGACGCCCCCTGGAGCCCGAGAGAAGCCTGGGAGGCAGGCTGGGGTCCCACTTCACCAGGAGGAAACCGAGGCTCAGGAAGGTGGAGAGACTCAGCTGCAAGGGGGTCCCCTCAGATAGGCACCCTGCCACCTCCAGAGTCACAAACCAGTGCAGGGAGCCCCCAGGGACCTGAGCAAGGTAGGTGCCCTCCATCCTGAGCTGGGCACCGCAGGTGGGTGGGCCACCTCCAGGGAGTCTGCCCAGGTCTGTGGGGTTACTGAGAGGAAGGTGGAGCATGGCCAGGGCTCACCGTTAATCTCCGGGACTTTCACTGCTGACCCACCCAGAGGCTCTGGTGACTTGGCCCAGGCCTTGGGGACAAGTGCCTCGATGCCCACCACCTCCGCCTCCAGATGGCCCACCCACCTGTGGTGCCCAGCTGAGAATGCNAGGTGGAGCATGGCCAGGGCTCACCGTTAATCTCCGGGACTTTCACTGCTGACCCACCCAGAGGCTCTGGTGACTTGGCCCAGGCCTTGGGGACAAGTGCCTCGATGCCCACCACCTCCGCCTCCAGATGGCCCACCCACCTGCGGTGCCCAGCTGAGAATGCAGGGCACCTACCTTGCTCAGGTCCCTGGGGGCTCCCTGCACTGGTTTGTGACTCTGGAGGTGGCAGGGTGCCTATCTGAGGGGACCGCCTTGCAGCTGAGTCCCTCCGGCTTCCCAGGCACGCTCTTCTTGGCCTCAGTGAACTGCCCGCTGCCTTTTCTATATACTCCAGCATCCTTTCCCAGGACTTCACTGAAACTGTTCCTTCGCTGGAATGACCTCCCAATCCCTACACCTCCAGATCTTACACCTCCCAGCTGGCAGGGCCTCACTGAGCCGGGGTCCTCTCTGGGTCTCTACCTCCTCATCTGGGCAAAGGGAGACTTTGATTGGTTGATCTGTATCAGCTCTTCTGGAGCCTAATCTCACCCAACGGATGGAGACAAGTCACCCTGTCCTCCAAAACCCCGCAGTGCTCCCCGTGAACCTTCTTACAGCCCAGACCGCTGACTACCAAGACGCAGGGTCATATGGATTGACACCTGTTCTTCCCTCCTAGCTGCCGGGTTTCTTGAGGGCAGGTAGGTTCCACTTTGTATTCATTTCTGCTTCCCTTCAGTGGGTGGTGGACAGACAGGTCGATGGACTGATGGACAAGTGGAAATCAGCAGCCTCCCAGGGGCATTTGTGTCTTCAGACAGTTTCCCAGAGCCCAGAAGAAGACTCGCCCACAAGGAACAAAACACTGAAGCTTGGGCTACAGCATCCGTGGGCTGAGGGTGAGATGCTGGGGCAGAAGAGAAAGAGAGGGTCCAAAGTCAAACCACCCAGGCAGGGACCTCCTCACCCTCTGCGCATTTCCCCAGGACCTGGGACCCTCCTCCCTCAGGCTCTTCCTCCCATGTCCCACCCCGCCCCCAGCTCAGCATCTTCTCAGGCCCCACTGCCTCTTCACCTCCCAGCAAGGCCCCTCTGCTTTGACTCCACCTACAAGATCCCTGCGGTCGCACAGTTTGACCCCACTGGTGAGCCCAGCAGACTTGGGCCCGCACATGCTCCTCTTGCTCTCGCCAAAGCCCATCAGCATCTCTCCGGGTCCCCCAGGCCATCCCAATTCTTGCATCACCAACAATGTGTTGATTCAGAGACGAGAATGTCTAGCCAGACATGGTGAGTTAAACCTTCCCCTCACCCCTGACCTCCACCAAAACCCCAACCCCCACCCCTCCCCAGAGTCAGCCGGCTCTGAGTCTTCGATCTGGAGCCCCAAGGGAGAGATCCGCTGTGACTTGGCTGTTTCAATTCTCCTTCCCTGCATCTGCCCCCGGCACGCCTGTTCCCGAGCAAAGCCACTAAATCACTTTTAAAAGATTTGAGGTTGTTTCCACCCAGCCAGTTTCCTGCCAGTGCAAAATGTCTTCCAGGATCTGGGGAAGATAGGGTGACTTGAATGGCTGTTCATTAGAGGAAGATTAATGGGGCCACTGATCCCATTAATGTGTTATTGACCCTTCCCTTAATATAACTGGCCGAACAGCTCAACCTCCAGCTCAAGGCAGAGTTTACTCAGGACTCAGGTCCCGTTCGTGGGGCAATCCATTGGCTCAGCCTCTCCTGCCCTGCTTGGACGGTACCAGATGAGCCCGTGTCCTGTCAATGAGCGTTGGAACCCTCACCTTTGATCTCACAGGCCAACAATATAACAACTAACAGTGAGTGAGCGCTACCTATATGCTAGGCGCTCAATCAAGCACTTTACAGGCATAATTTTGTTTAATCCCCTCAGCTCCATTTTACAGACAGGCAAACTAAGGTTTGGAGAGTTAAATAGCCCTCATACGATCCTACAGGAAGTTGTAAACTCAGTACTCGAACCCATCAACTGATGATGATAGCAGCCGTGGGCCTCATACTTGCTAAACCCCCAGCACTGCTCTGCCGGCACTGGCCAAGAGGAATGCAATGGAAGCCATCAATATAACCTTCAACTTGCAAGCAACCACTTTAACTTTAAAGAAAGTGAAAAGAAGCAGCGCAATTAATTTTAATAATGTTTTATATTACCCAATATATCCAAAATACTATCACTTCAACATGTAGTCAATGTAAAAAAAATATTAGAAAGATATTTGACTATTTCTTTGTGCTAAGCTTTCTATATCTAGTGGTAATTTTCCTTTTCAGCACATCTCAGTTTGGATTAGCCACATTTCAAGTGCTCAGTACCCACAGGTACCAAGTGGTTGCCCTTTTTCGTGCAGGTCTAGATCCTTTACATTGATTCATTCATCTGTGTCCACATCCTATGGGGTGGCTTGAATTATTATCATCATCTCCATTTCAAGCATAAGTTATCTGAGATCAGAAAGGTGAGGTGATATTGACCTAAGGTCACACAGCAGATCAGTGGCAAGACGGATTCAGACCCGGCAGGCCGGCCGCAAAGCCTGCGCACCTCCCTGTGAGCACCATCACAGCCTGCCGGGCAGGCAGGGCAGCCCTCCTCACACTGGAACATGTGAAGCCTCCCTGCTCCGGGGTACCAGGCCTGGAGGGGCCTTGAAGACACGGGGCTTTGGCTGCAGTCCCAGCAGAGCCCCAGAAGCAGCCTCCCTGAACGAGCTGTGCCTCCCTCAGTAGAAGGACAGGGACAGAACCCGCCACTGCTTACCAGGAGCGCACGATGATCAGGGCCAGTGCCAGACACTTCACACTGGCTGTTTCACTGATGCTCTGTGGCAACCCTGCGCGGGTGTGTGTGAGGGGGGTGTTATCCCATTACACCCCCCAAGACACTGAGGTTCAGAGAGGCTAGGTAACTTATCAAAGTCACACAATCGATGGCAGAGCTGGGAGTGGGGCCTGTGGCTGCAGAACTCTAGACCCCAGGCTCTGCCCCCTCGGTGGCTAAGAGGAAACTGAAAGCGGCGGTCTCTCAGTCCTGTTCCACTCCTGCCGACCCCACGGACTGCAGACCAGGCCCCTCCGACCATGAAACTCTCCAGGCAAGAATACTGGAGTGGGTAGCTATTCCCTTCTCCAGGGGATCTTCTAGACCCAGAGGGCGAACCCAGTTCTCCCACATTGCAGGCAGATTCTTTACTGCCAGAGCCACCCAGGGAGCAACCCCCAACTTATCAGAGAGCTCCCAGAACCCAACCCCACTCTCCTGGGCTTTGATCCCAGTTTCTAGCCTGGACGGTGGTACTTGGTGCACCTTCCAGCACCTTCTGCAGAGATCACGTTCATCCCCATTATCTACTGTCAGAGTCCTGCCTGCATGGCCTCGCCTCCCCTCTCTCCTCGCCCTCTGCTCCCCTAAGCCCGAAATTCTTCACTTCGTCCATGCCTGAAGTGCCATTAGCCCTTTCTAAAAAAAAAAAAAAAAAAAAAAAAATGCCCCTGAAAGAAGCAATCAGTCAAACACTTGATGAGAATTCTGCTCTCCAATCTCTGTCCCTCCCAGAGGCCTACTTGCAGGAACGAGAAGTTTAATAGGGAAGAAAATAAAGAATTATCTTCAGTCAGAGTCAGATGAGCCCACAGAGATCAGCCCGTCCAGCCCCCATTATTTCGCGCTCAGGGAAGTTGAAACCCAGAGCACCTAGTGATGCGCGATCAGATATGGGTTGGAGAACGTGCACTCAGGTCTGTGACTCCGACTACAGCTGCACTCCCCACCCTGCACCTCACTCCCTCCTAGAACCTGGGAAGAGGAATCTACACTACCCTACACTCAGACCCTCCCTCCCAGAGGCCCCAGGGCTCAAAGGTCTCAGCAAAGACTGAGCTCCATCAGCTTTGACCCCCTTAAGGGCAGAAGAGATAAACTCAGGATGGTACTGACTCTACCCACCTTCCCCTCCAGGTCTGAAGGGCTCTCCTTATCCCGTCTCCTGAGTTGCAGCAGAGGATCTAGGTATGATGCCCACAGAAAAGCAGAAGTCTTCACTTCCCAACAATGCCACGAGGTAGGGGTGATGACCATCCCCATTTTACAGATGAGGCAACTGAGGCGCAGAAAGATAAACAACCAACCAGCTGGGCGGTCCCTAGCCCCAAAACCTGGACTCCTGCCACTGCCCCAGAAGAAGAACTAAGGACTACCAGCACAGTGCTCCCGGTGCAGGCTTCCGCAAGACTAAGAACCCCATGCAGCTCTGATAAGGCTGACTTCCTACCACCCTGACGCCAGCTGCCGCCTCGGCCCCTGCTGAGCCCACTGTGTGTAATTTGGTGCCAATTAGGAATGAGTGGGAACCATTAGTGCATTTAATTCCCAACCTAGAAACAGGCTCTGGGAAGCCAAGCTGCAATTAGCTGAGTTGCCTCCCCCCAGGCTGCGCCAGCCACCCTCTTTCTCACCACTGACCCCCGCCTTTGATGGGAACCACCACCAACCACTTCCAGAACCCCTCCTTGGGATCCAGGAGATCCAGATGGGAATTTGACGTGGACCCTGCCCTTGAGCAGGAAATGGAAATGGAGCACTGAGGTAGCTGCCAAAACCCTTGTTGCCAAAGACTCAGTTTCCCCATCTGTAGAATGGGGATAAAACCACTAGCACCTCATTGGGTTGTTATAAAGAGTCATTTCTTAATTTATCACACAAACTCTTTTGATCTCCTCCGTACCAGCTGTGGCTCCAGCTACAGAGGACACAGGAAAATCAAGCCCTGCGCTCCTGATGGGAAAGACAGACAACAGACAGTACAGCCATAATAAGATGTATAAGTATATACATGAAAGTGAAGCAGTGTGATGAGATATGGAGGGACTGGAGGGGGTGACCAAAAAGTGGTGGTCCCCAATGTTTTCATGACTGATTTTATGTGTTCAGTTGGGTCTTGAAAGCCCAATGGCACAGATCAGCACAGGGAGAATTCCAGGTGGAGCAAAGAGCATGCAGAGGCAGGAAGGGGCTTAATGAGTTTCCACCACGGGTGGCTCTAGGATCTGGAATGGGCATGTGATCCACAGGGGACCCCAGCAAGGCTGGAGAGGTGGGGATTCTGGCCTCAGAGGGCTGTGAATGCAACGTTCAGAGACAGAACTTTATCCCATGGGCAACAGAGGGCCATCAAAAAGGCCTCAGAAGAGAGTCGAATGACAAGACTGATGCTTCCAAAGGCCAGAGATGGCTGCAGCCTGGTTGGAGGGGCGTGGGGACGGAGGCTGCCCATGGAGGCTGTTAGCACTCAGAGACCCAGCGCAATCCCAAGGAGAGGCTGGGCCCAGGCCTGAGGGTGGCTGTGAGCAGGGAGAGAGGAGAGGTGTTCAAGAGGCAGAAGAGAAAAGGGCTCGCAGACTGATGGGATGTGGGAGGCAAGCGATGACTTGAGCGCTATGAATAACAGCATCTTCTCGCTGCCGCGGGGGAGCAGCCCACCACGCCGGCAGCCCCAGCCCTGATACAAAGTGGCTGCAGGACAAGCACTGGCTTCGTGGTGCACGCATGTGCTTCGGCTTCTTGGATGCCGGGCCCTCGCGTGCACTCCCTCTGCCTTTGGGACATGTCCCTTTTGGACGGGGCCCCATTCAGTAACGACTCCTCTGGAAGCCTTTCCTGACTGCCCCGCAGTTAGTCACTCCCCTCTCTGGGTTTCATCAGGACCCCACTCACAGAGATGTTAGCCCTTCCCCCAGGGGAGGTCTCTGTCCCTTTCTTGGTTCATCTCCTCAAGTAGCCTACGAACTGCTCCAGGCAGGAACGTCTGTCCCTTATTGTTGTCTGATGCCCAGGACAGTGCCCACCACTCAGAGTGCACTCTAGACATGTTTGCTGAACGAATGGGTGAAACAGAGTGGGGCCACCCACTAAGACGTGGAATCCAGGTGAAGGTGGTGAGTCGATCCAAGCTCCGCTGGGTACGAAGGAGANTCCTGACTGCCCCGCAGTTAGTCACTCCCCTCTCTGGGTTTCATCAGGACCCCACTCACAGAGATGTTAGCCCCTCCCCCAGGGGAGGTCTCTGTCCCTTTCTTGGTTCATCTCCTCGAGTAGCCTACGAACTGCTCCAGGACAGGAACGTCTGTCCCTTATTGTTGTCTGACGCCCAGGACAGTGCCCACCACTCAGAGTGCACTCTAGACATGTTTGCTGAACGAATGGGTGAAACAGAGTGGGGCCGCCCACTAAGACGTGGAATCCAGGTGAAGGTGGTGAGTCGATCCAAGCTCCGCTGGGTACGAAGGAGATGTGTCCACACAGATGCACAAGGCAGCTGGACATAAGGATCCAAAGCTCAGGGAGGTGAGCTGCCAGGTCACCTGACCCCCACCCTCAGCCCTGCCTGGCCTCCCCGCCTCTCCCACCCCGAGAGCCACTTCTGCCACAGAGATCCATGAGCCGCCCTGAACAGAGGGATCAGGAGAGCCCGGGAGTGTGGCACTGTCCACCAAGCTCCTCAGAGAGCCTTTAGGGATTTGGTTTCCATAAATAAATGAGGTTTGGGGTTAATTGCACCTCTCTTCATATATGGAGGGATGTGGGGTGAATGTGCTCTTCTTCCCTGCTCGTCCTCACTAGGAAAATGAGAGCAGACTCAGGACCCGCGGACCCAGGACCACTACTCTTGGGGGAAGAAGAAATGACATTTTCCCTTTACACTGGAAATACTTAAAAAGTCCCGAGAATAGATTTATAGGAATATTTTAACCTTTTCTTTGATCCTTGAAATGTCATTGTTCTGTGGGCTGAATTGCCAAATGTGACCTTTTCCTGTAGCCATAGGGCGGGGGAACCCCACTGGCTCTTTGAAAGGAGCTTCAGATATTCTGGCAGCTTCCCCAGAAGTCCCCCCGCCCCACCCTGGAGCTCTGAGCTAGCAGGATGGGTGAATGGGAGAGGCAAGCAGGGGCCAGCCAGGGGGCCACAGGCAGCACTCTGCTTGCCTCATCAAGTGAAGATGACCTAAGGATGGGTCCATTGCTAGTTAATTCACTCTGTGGCCTTGGGTTAAGCTTTTTTTTTCCTCTCTCTCTTTAAGCCTCTGTTTCCTATAAAATGGGAAAAATGTGGTACCTACTTTAAAGAGTTGTTGTAAAGACTAAGACTATTCATGTTGTATTAGTTCTTGCAGAACAAAAGCTGAAAATAAACAACCCCCAAATTCAGTGGCTGACAACAGCAAACGGTTATTCGTGGACTCACAGGTCTGCAGGGTAACCTAGGCTGGGCGGGCTGGGCTGGGTTTGGCTGGGTTGAGTCTTCTCTGTGTGTACTCTGCTCATGCTGGGGCCTAATCTTCTCCTGGTGGCTCCACTGCACTGCGAGAGGACCAGTGGAAATATACAATGCCTCTTAAGACTTGGCTTGGAACTAGATCACTGTCACTTCCACCCATCATCCAATGGCCAAATCAAATCACATGACCAAACCCTCCAGCATTGGATGAGGGAGAAGCGTTGCCTCAAGGGAGAGGGNATAATAGCTGACCTTCACTAAGCACCAACCACGTGCTAGGCATCCAAGCAAAGCACTGCAGATACGTTTGCCAATTAAACCATTCCCCAGCCCTATGAGATAGGCACCATTATTAACCCCACTTTGTGGGTAAAGAAGCTAAGTCCAAAGAAGGTAAGCAACCTGGCTGAGGTCACACAGCTAGGTAGTCCCCGTGTCAGTGTTCTCATCCACGTCTCAACCAGTGCCTCCCCGTTCTGGTAACAGTTACACTATCAGCCCCAGTTCCTTTAACAAAGCCCAGGAGGTGAAGGAGGCTGCTTCCCCATCTGCCCCTCCCCCCACAGGGCTGGCCTCCGCTCATTCCTGCTCCACAGTGGCAGGCAGCCCCCGGGCACCAGGATGGCACAGAGGCATGTCTGGGGCAGGGTGAGGAGCCACAGCCAAGATGACCTTGCGATCCCAGAGCTCCACCAGATGGTAAACATCCCCAAACTAAGTGTTTAAGCTCTTCCCGGAAAAGCTGCATGGAGGGCCTTCCCTGTCAGGCTGGAAAGCGCCACTGGGCAGATTTATTCCTCGGGGAGGTCAGACAGCCACTGTATTTCACCATCAGGCCAACAGGGGCCCTCATTCTCTGGAATTATGTTTCTATCAAATATTCATTTGTCTGGTTTATAGGCTACTGAAGACCCAGGCCCACCCGATCCTGCCGGCCACATGCTTGCCTGGCTGTGCCAATGCCAAACTTCCACTCTCTGCCCACAGCCCACTGTGTGGCTGGATGCCACCCCGATTAGGGGAAAATGGCTTCCTTGGGTCTATTCTTTCACCAGGTCAAACTGACTTCACCAGTTAGACCCTGGGAAGATTCCGCCCCTCCAATCTGCCAGAGGCCTCCTGCCTCCCTGCCCACTGTACAGACAAGGAATCAGAGGTAGAGGGACTTGCGCAAGGTCGTGGAGCTAGACTCAGGGAAAGCCAGGAATGAAGTCCAGGTCTGTCTGACTCCAAATCCCGGGTCTTTCCCTGGAAGGGGCCTCTGAGCATTCTGAAGGAATGCCCTGCGCCCATGTTTGTCCATCTCATCTTTCAAGGTGCTATTAAAATGCCTCCTCGTCCAAGCAGGCTTCCCTGCTTTCTTGCCAGAATTGACCAGGCTTCCTTCTGGGCATGTCACATCTGCTTTGGTCTAGCCTTTATTTCACTCCACTCTCAGTGAAATGTAGGCGTTTCTCTACTTTCTCCCCAGGTAGCATGGGAATCCCTTGAGCCCAAAGCCACAAACACTTTCCCAATAACAACAAACCCAGGGCTTCCAGAGAGAGGCTGGAGGAAATTTCCCCTGGGGAGGGGAGCCCCGCCTCAGCTTTTGCTCTGCTCATGGTGCACCATCCCTCTGAGGCCTCTGTCAGGCCAGTGTTGCCATCGGCATCCTGACCTCAAGGGACACGCAGGTATCTTAACGTTTTGGCCCAGTCATGGCCAAATGCCCCTCCCAATGTCCCTGGCTGTCTAAGAGCTGAGACTTTCAGACCTGAGGTCAGGAAGGGCCCCTGGGAACTAAACACAAAGAGAATGTTAAACCAAATCACCTTTCCTGTCTTCGGCCACTGGGTGCCCCCACCCTCAGAACTGTGTTGTGGCCACACACACCACAGAACGATCTGCTTCATATATTTATTTATATTGTCTCTCTTTCTTTAATGCTGACGTAAGAGGAAGCTTTTCCCTCTCCTGCCTGGGAAAACGAGTATCACTGTCCACAAATGCAACATAACTGTAAAAATAGATACAGTATCTGCGAGGCAATGGCATGAAAACCACTGCGGCCTGGGAGGTCTGTGAGCTCGAGCCCTGCTCTCTTTGTTAAAATGGGAGAGACCTCCCTGGTGGTCCAGTGGCTAAGGCCCCAAACTCCCAATGCAGGGGGCCCAAGTTTGATCCCTGGTCAGGGAACTAGAGTCCACATGCCCCATCTGAGGATCCTGCATGCTGCAACTAAAAATCTCACATGTCGCAATGAAGATCCTGAGCACCACACCTGAGACCCGATGCAACCAAATACAGAAAGTATTTTTTTTTTAATGGGGAAAGTGACAAGGGCTAGAGTGGTATTACTGATTCACCATTAATTAAACCCATCAAAGACTTTCTCCAGCCAAGATCAGCACTGAAAATGATTGCAAGAGAGTAAGCTTCTCACTCACAGCCTAGTGAGACTTGATGCCAGGCCTATGGCCTCCCTGGTGGCTCAGCTGGTGAAGAATCTGCCCGCAATGCAGGAGACCTGGATGCAATCCCTGGGTTGGGAAGACCCCCTGGAGAAGGGAATGGCAACCCACTCCAGTATTCTGGCCTGGAGAATCCCCATGGACAGAGGAGCCTGGCAGGCTATAGCCTGTGGAGTCACAAAGAGTGGGACATGACTGAGTGACTAACACCACCATGAGTGCCTGAAATCATTTGGGGAACACATCCTTTGAGAAACGTGGCCCCAAGGATCTGGGTTGCAGGGTCCGGGTCTCGCTTACTCATCTTCGGCCTGCAGCCCACTGAGAAGGTCAACTCTCCCTCCAGGGGGACGGCCATGTGCCTCACTCTTCCCTGATCTCATGCCTAGCATACAGTAGGTGCTCAGGAATAGGTGTATGCAGTAGGTGTTCAGAAATGCTTGTAGTGAGGCTGAGAGGGATGTGGAGGAAGGGAGGGGAGGCAGTTACTGAACAGTCTGGCAACTGACTGGAATCTGTGAATTTCTAGTACGACAAAGACTGATTTTTATTTATTTCTTTCTTTTACACAGTAAAGTGAGCTTTCTTTGTGTTTGAATAGAAAGCACATACGCTCAGCACCCTATTGTGGAAAAAATCAGGCTTTATTGTAAAAACAATTGTGCCAAATTTAAAGCGGGGATTAAAATCGAAGCATGTTAAGTGTGGTCGTTAATACAACAGGCTTTTTCTTCCCATTGGGAAGGATGCTATTCTGGTGTGCCTTCTGCTTGCCTTTCCTGGGCTGGTGGAGGCAAAGCGGTGGGGGCGGGGGAGTGCTCAGCGAGGCAGAAGTGGGGAGAGTGCTCAGCAAATCCAGAGCACCTTAGGTAAGACACGAAAAACACGTGGACCCAACTTGCAAACAAAAGCAGAAGACACACGAGCAGATGGAGGATCTTTTTTATTCTTATCTGTAAATATGTCTACAGCCAAAGGTTCACACATTTATATGTTTTAAATCACTTAGAGTTATGGATTAAACAAACCCCCTCTGCTTAAAACGAACACATAAAATTGGGGCTTTCTTGGAAACAGGACTGACCAGCATAGATCTCCTTTCCCTCGACTTTGTCTGGTATGTCATCTCCAACCAATTATTTCAAGCCATATTTTTCAAGCATCTGTTATCTCCTGTGATCCCTACATTGACCCTCAGAGGTTGAGTTCATCATCCCCATTTTACAGGGGTACAGAGAAGGTAGATCAGCCCCCAAGGTCACAGAGCGAAGAAGAAGTGGAGAAAGGATTTGAACAGAAATCTAATCCCAAAGCCCTCATTGCTAGGGTGACGGCCCTCTGCCTCCCAGGAAGTTGCTCTAACAGAAGACGAGACCCTCAGCAACCCAGGAATGCAGAAGGGAAGGGGGCTGAGGGGAAGAGGGCACCCAGGAAACTCTCATCTCTGCTGTGCTTTGCTTCACTGAACTTCACAGATACCGAGTTTTTCACAGGTTGAAGATTTGCACCAGCCTGCACTGAGCAAGTCTATCAGCGCCACTTTTCCGATAGCACTCTGCTCGCTTCCTGTCTCTGCGTCGCATTGTGGTAATTCACACAATATTTCAAGCTTTTGCATCACTATTACCTTGGTTTTCGTGATCTGTGATCAGTGGTCTTTGAGGTTACTATCACTCATTGAAGGTTTGGATGACAGAGTTTTTTAGCAATAAAGTATTTTTAAATTAAATTATGTGTATTTTTGGACAAAATGTTATTGCACACTTAGTAAATCACAGTACATTGCAAACATAACTTATATAAGAACTGGGAAACCAAAAAATTCATGATTCACTTTGCAATATTCTTTGTATGTTGCAGTGGTCTGGACCTGAACCTACAATATCTCCAAAGTGTCCCCATATGTCTTACGTCATTGGCCAGAACTAAGTGCTGGCAATTTTAAAGTAAAATGTAATCCTTGTCCACCAGAAACCCTCAGGCTGTATTCAGAATGGCTGGGACTGATTTCTAAGACTGTGTGAGGCCACATACTATATTCAGAGTAGGGGACCTAACCCTCAGAAGGAAAGGAAGAAAGCAAAGAGAAAGGAAGGACAGGACATTTCAAAAGGCATAGGAGTCCACCTGAAAGAGCTCCTCATGACCCAAGCTGGAGCAAGCTGAGCAAAAAAGAAAAATCACAATAGTACTGAAATCTAAGTACAAAAAACAAAATACAAATCCATGAGTCCAGAATGCAGATATAACCAGGGATAAAGATACAACTTTTCCTTACCGAAGAATTCCAAGAAATAAATCTAGAAGGAATGCATGAACACCACAGCAATAGTAATAATTACCACAGACAAGATCCATCCATAAATCTGTGGGTGAAAATTTAAGCAGAAACATGACGTACTATTTCAAAGTGGTTTAGTCACTAAGTTGTGTCCAAATCTTGCGATGCCATGGACTGCAGCCCGCCAGGCTCCTCTGTCCATGGGATTTCCCAGGCAAGAATACTGGAGTCAGTTGCCATTCCCTTCTCCAGGGGATCTTCCTGACCCAGGGATCACATCCAGGTCTGCTGCATTGCAGGCAGATTCTTTAGCAACTGAGCCACCAGGGAAGCCCTGGTTTCAAAGTATGTCCTCCCAAGTGATAAATAATTACAAAGAGAAAATTATTAAGTTACTAGGGGAAAATCCTAGCAGACACCACGTGCACCAGGGCTAAGGTTCACATCGCCAGTTATATGTCACTAAAACAGGTCAACATCACGTGTCCTCATGTGATGCCCTGATGAAGCACGTCCTGCTGTAGAATCCATCCTGGTAACACATAACCCCAATATAATCACGAGAAAATACCAGACAAACCCCAGCTGAAGAACATTCCACACCCAAAAGAAAACTGACCAGCACCCTTCAAAAGTGTCAAGGTCGTAAGAGATCAGGGGAGACTGAGGCAATGTCACAGATTGGTCTAGAGTAAGGAGTCACGGGGAAGGGAATGGAAACCCGCCCAGGGTTCTTTCCTGGAGAATTCCATGGTGGGCAACACGTCACTGGGTCGGACACGACTGAGCTCCTAATACTAAGGACTCATAATCGCTAAACGCAATGTGGTGTCCAGGATGGGATCTGACCAAGAAAAAGGACATCAGTGGAAAAACTGTTCAAATCCAAATAATTTCTGAAACTTAGCTGATGATATTGTAACAGGATGAATCTCTTAATTTTGATAAATTTTGATTGTTTATGATAATCATAAGGGAGAATCTGGTGAAGGGTGTATGGAAACTCTTTACACTAGTTCTACAACTCTTCTATGAGANAAACTTAGCTGATGATATTGTAACAGGATGAATCTCTTAATTTTGATAAATTTTGATTGTTTATGATAATCATAAGGGAGAATCTGGTGAAGGGTGTATGGAAACTCTTTACACTAGTTCTACAACTCTTCTATGAGACTAAAATTATCTCAAAACAAATTTTTTAATGATGTGGCAGGCTGAATCATGTTCTCCCCAAAGATATCTGTGTCCTGATCCCTAGAACTGGTAAATGTTACCTTCAGTTCAGTACACTCAGTATAGTCCGACTCTTTGCGACCCCATGGACTGCAGCATGCCAGGCTTCTTTGTCCATCATCAACTCCTGGAGCTTGCTCAAGCTCATATCCATTGACTTGGTAATGCCATCCAACCATCTCATCTTCTGTTGTCCCCTTCTCTTCCCACCTTCAATCTTTCCCAGCATCAGGGTCTTTTCCAATGAGTCAGTTCTTNCAACCTTTCAGGAGCCCCGAGCTTTGCTTACACACTCAGTTTAAACCTCCTGTTGACCCCAGCCCTGCCTCTTCCTTCCATTGCCCTGGCTGGAGTGGTGGGTACCCGGCCAGAACACCTGCACGCCTCTCTTCTCCTTCGCTCCTGAAATACAGCCACCTAGTGCCCTCCCCAGGCCCCCTGGAGCAGGATTTATTCCTCCTGTGGGAGGACGGGGAGGACACTGGCCCAGAGGTCCAGTCCTTCGCTAGACCTCCTGTGGGTGCTTGTTGGCATCACTTGGGGTGGAGGCTAAATGGCCAGCACTCAGGCCCTTCCGACCTCTGGCTCCGGTTCTCCCCCCAGGGAGCGGGATCCGGAGCCTCGGGCCCGCGATGCCGCCGCAGTAGGCGTGCTGAGCACCTCTAACTTCCCGGAGCAGATATCTCAAAAAGAGCAGGGGTGATGTACCCGGAAGACAGGCACTGATGCCTTGCGCATGCGCTCTTCGCGGGTGTGGGAGGGCTTGCGCCCGCGCCTTTGTGTCTTGCTAACTGTTCTGCCTCCTAGTATAAGTCTCTCAAGCTCGTTATGCCTCTGTCTCCTTCTGTCTCTGTCCTCCTCCACCCTCCCACACACTCATTACTCCTCCACGGCCCCAACCCCACTCTTTTCTTTATTTCTGTCTCTCTCCCTTAATTGGCCATAATTTAGAACTAAAGCCTATTATTCATAAATTATTTGGTTGAAGAAAATTTTAACTTTTCCATTCATACATTTAAAAGGCTGAAAAGTGGAACAATATGCATTTTTTCACTTAAACACTAATTTCAAAGCAATCTAGTTTGTCTCTCTCAAGGTTGAGCTCCTCCCACCCTTTAAATCCATATCCCTCGATGCGTAGCTATGGGGGGCGGGGCGGGGGGCGGCTTCCCTGATAGCTCAGT
>SJYW01022049.1:487962-525338 GCA_006410735.1 Raphicerus campestris | reverse complement strand
ACTTTCCTCAATAGATATCTTTATTCCTCATCTCTCCAACTTGTCCAAGTGGATATCATGACATATCTTGTCAAATTTTTGCTGATTTTATAATCTCAAATGAATTCATAGATTAATCATCATGAATGACTGATAACAATATATAAAAAGATAATCATCCAAAAAAGATAATCATCCAAACCATTATACTTCCTGATGAACGTGTAACACTGCCTGTGCAGAGGGGCACTGGTTATTCAGCTACTGTCTGTCAGCTCGAAGCCCCTCCCTCCCTGCTCTGAGATGCTGGAATTGGCTCTCTCAGAAGCACCCTCCTCCTCCACAGGTTGACATCAGGTTTAGCTCTGCCCATAAAGACACTAAGGGGAGACTCAGTTCAGTTCAGTAGCTCAGTTGTGTCCAATTCCTTGCAACCCCATGGACTGCAGCACGCCAGGCTTCCCTGCTGCTGCTGCTGCTGCTAAGTTGCTTCAGTCGTGTCCAACTCTGTGCGACCCCATAGATGGCAGCCCACCAGGCTCCCCCATCCCTGGGATTCTCCAGGCAAGAACACTGGAGTGGGTTGCCATTTCCTTCTCCAGCCAGGCTTCACTGTCCATCACCAATTCCTGGAGCTTTCTCAAACTCATATCCATCGTGTCGGTGATGCCATCCAACCATTCTATCCTCTGTCGTCCCCTTCTCCTCCCACCTTCAATCTTTCCCAGCATTAGGATTTTTCCCAATGAGTCTGCTGCTGCTAAGTCACTTCAGTCATGTCCAACTCTGTGCGACCCCATAGACGGCAGCCCACCAGGCTCCCCCGTCCCTGGGATTCTCCAGGCAAGAACACTGGAGTGGGTTGCCATTTCCTTTTCCAATGCATGAAAGTGAAAGTGAGAGTGAAGTCGCTCAGTCGTGTCCGACCCTCAGCGACCCTATGGACTAGGGTAGGAGAAAAGCAGGGACTCATTACTCCAGGAGGACACCTTTCATCCTGCCCTCTCAGAGCAGCCGGTGGCAGCAACTGGGTGGTGGCCACTGAAGTCTGAGCCCCAGCTCTGCCAATCCCGATTCTGTCATCCCTTTCTCTTCTCATGCTCCCCTTCCCCAGGAATGGTGTGCACCCTGTCCTTACTGTAGCCCACCAAAGCCCTCTGCTCATGGGATTTCCCAGGCAATACTGAAGTGGGTTGCCATTTTCTTCTCCGGGGACCTTCCCCAGCAGGGATCCAACCCATATCTCCTGTGCCTCTGCATTGCAGGTGGGATTCTTTACCACTGAGCCTTTGGGGAAGCCCCATATAGTTACTATCCCTGCTGCAAGGGCCAGTGTGGCTTCTGTTTTCCCTACTGGACTCCTCACAGTACAGGACTTTGCCAAAATTCAAAAAAAGAGAGAGAAAGAGAGAGAGAGAGAGAAGAAGAAATCGAACCTCAATCTGATCAAGTCTTTAGATCTAATCATCAATTTAAGTCATTAAGCTTTGTGGTGATTTGTTATGCCGCAACGAACAGCTAATACAGGTGAGAGAATAACACTGAGGTTACGGATTCTGAGACACAGTGAAGTGTTGATGAAGTGTCCAGGATTTCCTTCAGAATGATGGGGGAGGGGGGATAGAGGAGAAGCTGTGGTTCCGAGTGAAACAAAATGGGCCACAAGTTGAAAACTGCTGAAGCTGGGGGATGAATAGCTTGGTTTCACTAAGCTATTCCTTCTGTTTTATATGGTTTTTTTTTAAATTAAAATTTTAAAAAAAACTTTGCTCAAACCCCACAGAACAACTGAAAACAGAAATTGCATATTTGATAAGATTTGTTCTTCAGTTCAGTTGGTCAGTTGTGTCCAACTCTTTGCAACCCCATGGACTGCAGTGCACCAGGCCTTCCTGTCCATCACCAACTCCCAGAACCTACTCAAACTCATGTCCATTGAGCCGGTGATGCCATCCAACCATCTCATCCTCTGTCATCCCCTTTTCCTCCCACCTTCAATCTTTCCCAGCATCAGGATCTTTTCAAATAAGTCAGTTCTTCACATCAGGTGGCCAAAGTATTGGAGTTTCAGCTTCAGCATCAGTCCTTCCAATGAATATTCAGGACTGATTTCCTTTAGGATGGACTGGTTGGATCTCCTTACAGTCCAAGAGACTCTCAAGAGTCTTCTCCAACACCACAGTTCAAAAGCATCAATTCTTCAGTGCTCAGCTTTATAGTCCAGCTCTCACATCCATACATGACTACTGGAAAAACCATAGCTTTGACTAGATGGACCTTTGTTGGCAAAGTAATGTCTCTGCTTTTTAACATGCTGTCTAGGTTGGTCATAACTTTTCTTCCAAGGAGTAAGCGCCTTTTAATTTCATGGCTGCAGTCACCATCTACAGTGATTTTGGAGCCCCCCAAAACAAAGATTTGTTCTTAGTGAGTCCATATGGGGTTCCAGTGACACTCACTTCCATAGAAATGACATCTGGAATAATTCATCCTCTGCACTGAGGTAAGTGTGCTGATCTGTAGTTTCAGAATCCACATTCTTCCCCCTTTGAGAAGCGGGAGTGTGCACACCCCTCACCTGTCTTCAGGAGCACTTCCTTTACTCTGATTTCTTGAGGACAGAGACAGTGGCTCGGCAACCCATCCGCGAGTAGGACCATGAGTTCTCTGTTCAGTCTGGAGCCCGGGACTCATTTAGAGCAACTGGGTCTGTGAGGGCAATTTTCCACCCGTCCCTGAGTTCATTCCATGCTTGTATCGCCAAAGAGAAGGGATAGGAGCAAAACAGGAGATGAAGAATTCTCGTCCATCCGTACCTCCCCAAATGCCGTCTTCCCCAAGCTCTGTTGGACCTACAGCATAAATATATCAGGAAAATAGGAACTAGAAGACAGAGAAAGGCACTATGGAAAGCGGACAGTGTGAAATTCAAGGCAAAATGCATTAAATAGAGCAAAGAGCGTCATTTGATATTGATAAAAGTTATGATCAATAATGAAGTCATAGTTTGCTCCATGAACTTTAATGGACCAAAGAACATAGCATTGAAATATATTAAGCATAAACTCTTCGAAATGTGAGAATAAATGGACAGAAACTCAATTAATAGTGGAAGATTTTAGCATACTCATCTCAATCTGTGTGAGATCAAGAAGGCAAGCTTAATAAAGCAATGAGAGATTCAAACAATATCATTAGTAGCTGAATTAACAGATATTGAACTTATATCCTGCCAACAGGAACTATATCTTTTTGTCAAGTGTCTGTGTAACATTTAGAAAACTGATCATATGCCAGGTCACAAATCAAACACCAGTAAATTCCAAGTAGCAGGAAGTATACACGCTACCTTCTCTGACCAAGTGCTATAAAACTAGGAACAAATAATGAAAAATTTAAAAATAAATTTTAAAAGTCACCATTTAGAAATTTTTTTAAAATATATCATTTTAACCCCATGTAGTGGATATTTTGTTCATGATTTTCTTTTTGCTGTAAATTTCACAAAAAGCCCTTTCTGTCACCTTTGATGTGTTACTAAGATTTAGCTCGTTAGTCTTCTCTTTCCTGCAACTGTCGGCTTGCACCTACGAGAGTGGACTTTTGATGTTTAGACCACCCAGGATCCATTTTTCTCTTCTTCTGGTACTTGATTTCCTTCTGGAAAGTCTCCCTTCCCCATTCCCGGGGAGCTGGTGTTGACTCACCGTGTCCGCACCCCCACTGGTACCAACCTGGTCAATGAAAGCACTGTGTTACAGCGTTTAGTTCAGAAATAGCCAACGAGACATTTGCTAGGACTGCTGGCTTCCGTCCCCTGCTGCACTTGAACCTGGGAGTGTGGAAGTCTGGGACTGCTACTGCCTCCTGGTTATCATAGGAGGGGTCCCTTTGTGAGAAAAGAGCCAGTTCAAGCTCCCCTGCTCTGTCCCATGACATCGTTTGAGCCCCTGAATCAAACCACACCTGAAACCCAATCTACTCCTATCCTTTTCAGTAAAGTGCCTTTTAGTTTAATCCCTCTTAAAGGGAGTGTTCAGTTACTTGTGTCTTTTCTTCCCACTTTGAACCTGCCTTTAGATACAATTCTTTTAATCCTCATTGAATTACTTGAATTGAATGGTTTGAACTGCATTTTTTTTTTTTTTAGAACTTCCCAAAGCTTTTTGAGCAGTCTTCCCCTCAAGCCGTGACTCATTGGTATCAGTCATCAAATTTGTCTACCATTCTCATCTTTTTTCAGAACTTTTAAAGTCTTTCAAGTCCGTGCTTTTTATCTGTGAATTGACTTTGGTGGACTCTGAGGTCACGCCAAGATCACTCCAAAGGTAGAAGGAGCCAGAGGTCGACACCAAGTCTGGCTGACTCCCAAGGCTTTTTCTACTACACCAAACTGCCCTGCTCTGGACTATTTTTTCATCAGGAAGGGGACTCTGGGGCATCTCTCTGAGTCAAATTCTAAGACACCGTGTGGGCAGGTGGGAGCTTGAGGAAAGGCTGGGAGAGATTGACTCAGTTTCCTCAGGGAGAAGCAAGCAGTGGGATCTAGAAGCCCCTGGTTTACTCTTCTGAAAATGCGCCCAAGTTGTCCTCCCCTGTGGCTGTGGAGTGTTCCCGACACTTGGCGGCGTCAGACGAGCTGAGAGAGCACCCAGCCTGGAGGCCGGTATCTTGCAGGGCACCGGGGAGACCAGACAGGAGGGGTCAGGTGTGGCCTCCGCTGCTCTAACCCTGCTCCCAGCCTGTCCCCACACCCTGGCCCTGCCCATGGGGCCCTGCCCACCCCGGCTGGGCATCACCCCCTTACCTTCTGTTCCCAGCTGGGAGCCTGAGCCTAGCAGGGCCTCCCAGCTGCAAGCAGAGCTCGCCTTCCAGCTGGTGGCCCAGAATCCGGGTCCTGCTCTTTGCTGCTCTCTGTCTGAATAGGGACTCTGGGGAAAGGCTAGGGCACCCCAAGACTGCAGGAAGTTGTTCTCTTGTTGGGGGGAATAAGGTTGTCTTGATATTTTTTGTTGAATGACAATCAACACTGAAGCTTGACAAACCCGAGGGTGACAATAAAGGTTAACACTTCCCTAAACTCCCAAGGTAGACAGGTCCTGGATGCTCCTGTCTTTCCCAACCTCTCTGCTACTTCTTGAAAGCATTTTGCAGCCATGCACACTAAGTCACTTCAGCCGTGTCCAATTCTTTGTGACCCCATGGATTGTAGCCTGCCAGGCTCTTCTGTCCATGGATTTTTCAGCCAAGACTACTGGAGTGGGTTGCCATTTCCTCTCCCAGGGGATCTTCCCAACCCAGAGATCAAACCCACGTCTCCTGCAATGGCAGGCAAGTTCTTTACCGCTAGCACCACCTGGGAAGCTAGGACCCCACAAAAAGAACTCTCTCTCATCTTGCTCACACCAATAAATACAACCTTCTATTGGACATCTATTATATCAGGCAGTTTACATACAGTATCTTTAATGTGAACACTAGTCCTTTTATTGTAGGTAGGACTTCTTCATTTTGCACATGAAGAAACTGAGGCTCAGAGAAATTAAGAAATCCAAAATCCCAGGTCAGTGGGAGGGCTGGGGCTTGACCCCGGGTTGGCTGACCATCCCCTTTCCACCATTCAGCACCACCAATAGAAAGAGGGTCACACATTCACCAGAGTCAGGTATAAACGTGCAGTGGATAGGTGGATGGTCCATCTCCCTAGAAGGCCCTCCATTTGTCTGCAGAGTTATTTATGCGGAGGTTTGTCTACCCCAATAGACAGTGAGCACCTCTAAGAGCTGGGTCCAACTCTGTCACTTGCTCCTACATCTACCACATGCTGCTTTGAGTAGAAACATAGGAACAGTTGCCATCGTCCATCCTTTGAAAAGCTTTCTCTTTGGGGAAATTTCCTGTGAGCTCTGCCTTCCCAGTATATAATATGCTCGATCACTCGGTTGTTTTCTCCAGGCAAGCATACTGGAATGGGTTGCCATTTCCTTCTCAAGGGGATCTTCCTGACCCAGGGATTGAACCCACGTCTCTTACATCTCTTGCATTGGCAGGTGGATTCTTTACCACTAGCCCCAGTTGGGAGGGCCTCCCAAGTATATTATTGTTGTTCAGTCATGTTCAAATCTTTGTGACCCCATGGACTGCAGCACACCAGGCTTCCCTGTCCTTCACTATCTTGCTGAGTTTGCTCAAGCTCATGTCTACTGAGTCGGTGGTGCCATCCAATCATCTCATCCTCTGTCTTCCCTTTCTCTCTTGCCCTCAACCTTTCCCAGCATCAGAGTCTTTTCCCATGAGTCATCTCTTTGCATCAGGTGGCCAAAGTACTGGAGCTTCAGCTTCAGCATCCGTCCTTCCATTGAATATTCAGGATTGATTTCCTTTAGGAGTGACTGTTTGACCTCCTTGCTATCCAAAGGACTCTCAAAAGTCTTCTTCAAAATCACAGTTTGAAAACATCAAATCTTCAGTGCAGAGCCTTCTTTATGGTCCATCTCTCACATTCATACATGAAAAACATACCTTTGACTATACGGACCTTTGTCAGCCAAGTGATGTCTCTGCCTTTTAATATTCTGTCTAAGTTTGTCATAGCTTTTCTTCCAAGTAGAAGTGTCTTTTAACTTCATAGCTGCAGTCACCATCCACAATAATTTTAGAGCCCAGGAAAATAAAATATGTCACTGTTTCCACTTTTTCCCCATCTATTTGCCATGAAGTGATGGGACGGGATGCCATGTTCTTAGTTTTTTGAATGTTGAATTTTAAGCCAGCTTTTTCACTCTCCTTTTTCACCCTCATCAAAAGGCTCTTTAGTTCCTCTTTGCTTTCTGTCATTAGAGTGGTATCATCTGCATATCTGAGGTTGCTGATATTTCTCCTGGAAATCTTGATTCCAGCTTGTAAGTCTGGCATTTCTGATGATGTACTCTACATGGAGGTTAAATAAGCAGGATGACAATATACAGCCTTACAATACTCCTTTCCCAATTTTGCACCAGTCCATTGTTTCATGTCCAGTTATAACTGTTGCTTCTTGTCTGGCATACAGATTTCTCAGGAGACAAGTAAGGTGGTCTAGTGTTCCCATCTCTTGAATAATTTTCCACAGTTTATTGTGATCCACACAGTCAAAGGCTTTAGCATAGTCAGTGAAGCAGAAGTAGATGTTTTTCTGGGATTCTCTTGCTTTTTCAGTGATCCGATGGATGTCAGCAAATTGATCTTTGGTTTCTCTGCCTTTTCTAAATCCAGCTTGTACATCTGGAAGTTCTTGGTTCAAGAACTGGTGAAGCCTAGCTTGAAGGATTTTGAGAATTACCTTGCTGGAATGTGAAGTGAGCACAATTGTAGGGTAGTTTGAACATTCTTTGGCATTGCCCTTCTTTGGGATCAGAATGAAAACTGGTATTTTCCAGTCCTGTGGCTACTGATGAGTTTTCCAGATTTGTTGACATATTGAGTGCAGCACTTTAACAGCATCATCTTTTAGGATTTGAAATAGCTCAGCTGGAATTAAGTCACCTCCACCAACTTTGTCTATTATAATGCTTCCTAAGGCTCACTTGACTTTACACTCCGGGATGCCTGGCTCTAGGTGAGTGACCCTGCTATCATGGTTATCTGGGTCACTAAGACCTTTTTTTTTTTTTTTACAGTTCTTTTATGTATTCTTGCCACTTCTTCTTAATCTCTTCTGCTTCTGTTAGGTCTTTGCCATTTCTGCCCTTTATTGTGCCCATCTTTGCATGAAATGTTCCCTTGGTATCTCCAGTTTTCTTGAAGTGATCTCTAGTCTTTCCCATTCTATTGTTTTCCTCTNCCACTATCGTGGTTATCTGGGTCACTAAGACCTTTTTTTTTTTTACAGTTCTTTTATGTATTCTTGCCACTTCTTCTTAATCTCTTCTGCTTCTGTTAGGTCTTTGCCACTTCTGCCCTTTATTGTGCCCCTCTTTGCATGAAATGTTCCCTTGGTATCTCCAGTTTTCTTGAAGTGATCTCTAGTCTTTCCCATTCTATTGTTTTCCTCTATTTCTTTGCACTGTTCTCTTAAGAAAATTTTCTTATCTCTCCTTGTTCTTCTGCATTCAGTTCGGTATATCTTTCCCTTCCTTTGCCGTTCACTACTCTTCTTTTCTCAGCTGTTTGTAAGGCTGTATGTATCAGAACCCAGTTCTCAGGCTCCCTTGCAGTAAGGATGGAGGCACGTGACCTGGGCTCTCTCCTGAAAGTCCCTAATTCAGAACTGAGCCCCAGGCAGAAACAGGCACAGACTCCTGTTTTATGGTCCAGTTATCAGTGTGGCCTCAGTTACAAGGTCAGCTTCCTGTGGCGGAAAAGACCAGGGCTGCAGTGAAGTCAGCTCCTGGCCTCCTGCTCAGTGGCTGCTGCTGCGGCAGCAATAATTCTACCCATGCAGCCAGCACCGCAGCAGGGTCCTGAGCTCCTCCTGCCCTCCTGTTAACTGCCTGCATTTGCTCATATTGTTTAATAAAGCCCTTTTCTGCTGAAACTAGCCACCGTGGAGTCTAATATTTGCAACTCTGTAAACATTTAGCAAATAAGCATTTTAAAATCTCCTCTCACGCTGGAGGCTGGAGAGGAAGCCCCATCGCGTGGCATGCCTTTGTGCCCTTCCTTCTCACTTTGCCTCCTCGCGGGATGCCAGGTCCCTCAGCAGTCTCCAGCAAGCAGGATGCAGCCCAAGGCACTGCGGCACATGGCACAGTGCCTGGCACACGGTGGGCCCAGGGAAGTATTTACTGATTGTTAGAATTCTCCTAACTTGCCTGCATCCCAGGATCCCCTGAATCGCTTCTTGAAATTCCCATCCCTTGAATTCTTTTCATGTGACAGAGCTTTATTGCTATTAACTCATCTAATTCTCAGAGTACCTTGTGAGATGGTAGTCATTGCACCAGCCTCTTGCAGAGGAGGAAACTGAGGCTTGGAGGCATGAAGCAACTTGTCCAAGGTCACAGCCCAGTAGCAGCAGGATCAGGCTTGTAGCCAGGGGTGTTGGACTCCAGAAGCCCAAACATCTCAGCCCCTTCTCTCTGCTACACAAAGTGTAGCCTGGGAGGTGGGAGTCAGGCCTTAGGAAGTTCAGATGCCAGCAGGGGGATGAAGCCAACTCCAGTAAGCCTTACTGAGATCTGGGAATTAATGACTGAATGGGCTGGAGCCACAGATGCTCCAATTCAAAGCAAGACTTAAAGCTGTTGTACTTTTTTTTTCTCTTTCAAAAGCAAATGTTAGCATTTCTGAACACCTGTGGCTATTNCCGCCCAGTGGCAGTAGGGTCAGGCTTGTACCCAGGGGTGTTGGACTCCAGAAGCCCAAACATCTCAGCCCCTTCTCTCTGCTACATAAAGTGTAGCCTGGGAGGTGGGAGTCAGGCCTTAGGAAGTTCAGATGCCAGCATGGGGATGAAGCCAACTCCAGTAAGCCTTAATGAGATCTGGGAATTAATGACTGAATGGGCTGGAGCCAGAGACGCTCCAATTTAAAGCAAGACTTAAAGCTGTTGTACTTTTTTTTTCTCTTTCAAAAGCAAATGTTAGCATTTCTGAACACCTGTGGCTATTGACTAAAACCACACAAAGGTCTGGACTTTCCCCAGTGCCTAAGGCTTTCTCAAACTCCTGAGAATCAGAGCAACAGCCTTTTTTTTCTCTGGAGGACCTGGAGCGAGTACCTTGAGTTCCTGTTGCAGTCTGAATGTGTCNTTGTCTAAAACCACACAATGGTCTGGACATTCCCCACTACCTAAGGCTTTCTCAAACTCCTGAGAATCAGAGCAACAGCCTTTTTTTTCTCTGGAGGAGCTGGAGCGAGTACCTTGAGTTCCTGTTGCAGTCTGAATGTGTCCCCTGCAAAAGTATGTACATGCAAAACCAACCCACAATGTGATGGTACTTAGGGGAGGGACTTTGGGGTTAGCACTTTCATAAGAGGCCAAAGGGCTCCCTCACCCTCTTTTTCTTCCGTGTGAGGGTGGTCCGCAACCCAGGAGAGGGCTCATCCGTGCTGGCACTCTGATCTTGGACTTCCAGCTCCCTGAACTGTGGGGAACAGATATCCAAGCACCCAGTTCATGGCATTTTGTTATAGCAGCCCAAGCTAAGAAAGTCCTCTGTCTCCATGCCCTCTCCTACCCCTCTTCAGCTTCTGGGAACCAGCTGCCAGCAAGAACTAGCTACCTGCTGCCAGAAAGAACTCATCTCCTGTGACAGGTGATGGTCCTGAAAAACCAGGGTCGAGAGAAAGGTACGTTCAGTGAGGCTGCTAGCGTTCCTCCTCAAGACCCACAGAACTTGCTCATAACTTGTGTCAGGGGCGCCATCACAGGGTCTATTTGAGGAGGGGCTGAAGCTGCACTCAAGGCTTGTTAGTGTGGACACAGACCCCGGGGAAGAGACACACACAGAAGGTCAGGAATGCATGACCTCTGCGTGCAAAGGTCAAGGGGAAGGCTAGTTCGGGTCTGGGCCTCCAACTTGTAAACTGGCAACCAGTAGGCTGAATCCATCTCCTGTGCTTTATTTGGCTGGCAAAGTGCTTCCATAAACTATTTTTAAATTTTTTCTAGAATCTTCTATTTGGGAAAGTTCATAGTCTAGTGAGCCCCTGGGCTTGATATGTGCAGGGTCCCTTAAGAGTGGAAAGTGAAAGTCTATTTAGTCATATTAAGTGTGCATATACACCTTACTTAGAGGAAGGGTGACCGTGGACAGAGGAGCCTGGGGGCTCCAGTCCACGGGGGTCACAAAGAGTCGAACACGACGGAGCAACCAACACTCTCCCTTTCAAACACCTTTACCAGAAATGCCCTCTTGGATCGAGATCCAAAAGAAATCGTCCAGCAGATCTGGGAGAAGAAGGAGAGGCTCCCCACCGTCAGGGTGTCTGAGGCAGCGAGAAGGAGTGGAGGAGGTTTAGAAGCGAGGTAGGCCTCCATCACTGAGGGGTGGGTAAAGGCGGTGGATACAGCAGTTTAGAGGCTCAGCCTCGAGGTCCACACAGTACCCTGGATAGGTCTTTAAAAGCAAAATGCTGGGAGAGGGGGAAAAAAAAAAAAAACAGAATTGGGTTTTTAGCACAATACCGTGTGCATAAATTAAATACATGCACAGAAAATAATGTAGGCTTCATACAATCGTAAAAATAGAAGCAAGTATGTCAGGCTCACCAGATACAGAGCAAAGAGCCCAGACGTGGGAAGAGGAACCAGTAGAAAAATCCATCCGGATACCCTCGCATGGAGCAGTAACGCACGAACTGAGAAGTGGGTTTAGAGCAACTCTGAGTTTCCTGAGCTGAGCCTGAAAAGACCTGGAGGTCCGTCCCTCAGGTGTCGGGGACTTTTCTCTCTGGGTACCAGGCAGACTTCGTGGGCCAAGGTTATGGTCGAGGACCTAAACTAGTCCATTCTTGCCTTCCTAAGGATACTCCCTACCTGGCAACTGTCTCATTCACCATCCATCCCCTCAGAAAGCTCACAGCTGGCTGGGGAGTCAGGAGCCTGACCAGACCCCAGAGGTCTGCGTGTGGGGTGTTCAGACAGGAGCATCTCATGCAGCCTGGGGGTCAGCAGGGCTTTCTGGGGGAGGCAGCATCCGAGCTGAGACCTGAAAAAGGGGCAGCGGCCGACTGAGCGCTTCTGATTATATCTTGCTGGGGCACTTTTGGCAGCTCCCTTCCCAATCCGAGCTCCAGTTTGCTCACCGAGGAAAGAAAGTTAAGCTGTAATTTGGGGGGTTGCTAAACTGTAGGGTGCCATGTGTGCTTCAGAAGCCACTGAAACATCCAGAATGGCCAAGCTCCAGGCCCCCAGCTTCAGCTTATCTTATCTGATGAACACAGAGCTGAGAAGCCCAGACCCCCTTTCAGGGGGTGCCTCTGCCCCCGGGAGTGCCCCTTCCGCATCCACCAGCTGCAGAGTCACTGTCGGAGCTCGTGCCCTTCCCAGAGCTCATGCCCTTCTCACAGTCAATGAGTGACCGAGGAGGCTGATGGGAAGACCTGGCCAATGGCCCATCCAGACAACTGTGAGGGACCCCTCGTGGGGTTGGCCTGGACTACCCTCCGGCCTGACTTCTCCACCTGCCAGTCCTGCCTCCTCCCCCTCTCTTCCTCGATGCTCATCCCTCTGACCCTTCCCAGTAAACACCATGTGCACTAAACTTGTCTCAGAGCCCCCTTCCAGAGAGAGCCCAACTGAAACACTGCTTGCTACGTTAAAACTTGCCTAAAAAGCAGCAAAAACAATAATATCAATGCTATTTGTTATCAGTCAATTATTAATTTTTAGTCTGCTGCAAAAAGTGAGAAACTTCAAAGCAGACAGACTAAACTCCCTGCTCCAGCCTTAACATAAAAGGAGAGCGGCCAGAGAATTGGTCGTCAAACATCGCTGGTCAATGGAACACAGCTTCAGAACCCCAAGGTGAGTACAACTCTTGGTCTGAGATTCTGAACATTAGACAACAGTTTTACTGTCATTTTCTATAATAAGTTCTCTTGGCTTCTTCCTAGTGGCTTCATTTATTAATTACCCTCACTTTGTGCAGAATTGTTGATTTATGTGCACAAAGTTTGGGGCATTTTTCTCCCTGAGGAGACTGTTTTCTTTGAGAGACAGGCTTACACAAACAGCTAGAGAGGTCACAGTCATCTGAGCCCCAGGTGCCTGGCAGGATTTTGGGGGGAATAAAAAAGGAAGAGAAGAAAGCAGCAATTCAAGGAGGTGAGAGGAAAATAATAATAATGATAACATGAATCCTCTTTAATTGAGCACCTACTGTGTGCCAGGATCTGGGCTGAGAGCTTGACAAAGTATGAGCTCACATATGGCAGCCTTATGAGATGGACCTTTAATAATTCCACCCTGTGTACGCAAGTGGTTGCTGTTCAATCGCTAAGTCATGTCTGACTCTTTGCAACCCCATGGACCTCGGCACACCAGATTCTCCTGTTTTTCACTATCTCCTGGAGTTTGCTCAAACTCATGTCCATTGAGTCAGTGATGCCATCCAACCATCTCATCTTCTGTGGCCCCTTCTCAAGACTGAGGCTCAGTGTGGCTATATGACTTGCCCAAGATCCCAGAGCCAGTAAGTGACTGAGCCAAGATTTGATTCCACATCTTTCTGACACTAAAGCCTGGTCACATGGTCCACTCTACTTATACCAGTTGAGTCTACCTCAAAGCCCTGGAAGTGAAAGCCAGGTTCAAGCTGGCAGTGTAAAGATGAGGCAAAATATACTCTTGGGACTCTGAGAAAAAGGCTGAAACCAACTGTGTTCAGAGTGTGGCTTTATAAAGAATTAACCTTTAGAGAGACCCAGAGACCTTCTGTGAAGTGTGGAAGGCAGGTGTCCAGGGGACTCCAGGCAAGGCTGTGTCTCCTGCATCTCTGTCTGAGTGAGGAGGTCCTCTGCCCCCAAGAGTGACTTGATCTCTCCTACTTGCCATCATAACTCAGGAGCAGCTGAGCCATGGAAGCCCTTTGGCAAGTCAGGCCAGGCCAGCTCCTCCAGCCTGAGGGTTACCATAGCAACCCCATTTGAGGCTGGGATTTTTCACTAAAGAAGGGAAGGGAGCACCTCCAAGGAGCAGGGAGGGGAAGTGGAAGGGAGACTTTGGAGGGTGTGGGGACTCACTGTGTTCTTTCCCTCAGTGTGTGTGGGGACCCAGTCAGTTCAGAAAAGTGGGGAGCACAGAGGGTTACAGCCAGATTTCCCCAGGAACATCACACCTTGGCACACAGATAAAATGATCAAATTTGCACATTGTGTTGGGGATACACTCAAGGTAACTAAGAACTGGGTGAAAAACTGTATTACATTTTCTGTACATTATATAATTTCGGTATGAAAAAAAAATAAGCACAATGTAATGAAAGTGAAAGTCGCTCCATAGTGTCCATCTCTTTGAGACCCTATGGACTATTCAGTCCATGGAATTCTCCAGGCCAGAATACTGGAGTGAGTAGCCTTTCCCTTCTCCAGTGGATCTTCCTGACCCAGGAATAGAATCCAGGTCCCCATCATTGCAAGAGGATTCTTTACCAGCTGAGCCACAAGGGAAGCCCAAGAATACTGGAGTGGGTAGCCTATCCCTTCTTCAGCGGATCTTCCTGACCCAGGAATCAAACCAGGGTCTCCTGCATCGCAGGTAGATTCTTCACCAACTGAGCTAACAGGGGAGCCCTACAGAGTAATAGGAAAACTATTAAATATTGACTTCGAAGTCGCTCAGTCATGTCCGACTCTTTGTGACCCTGTGGACTGTAGCCCACCAGGCTCCCCGATCCATGGGATTTTCCAGGCAAGAATACTGGAGTGGGTTGCCATTTCCTTATTCAGGGGATCTTCCTGACCCAGGAAATGAACTCAGTTCTCCCACACTGCAGGCAGACTACCGTCTGAGCCACCAGGGAATCCCCATTGACTATGTGGGGAAAAAAAAAAAAACTTCCTAAAGAAATCTTTTCAAGCAATTTAATGAGAAACTTGAGATTTCTTCCATGAACATACTTTTTTTTTAACATCAGGCTTTACATGTACAATGGCCATACAGTTTTTGATGGGGGCTTTTTAATGAGGAGCTCTTGAAATTTTTGAAAGTCACTGTTGGCAGGAAACTTTTGTTCACTGAGTACATGATAAAAAATGTAAGACCATTTTATATCCATTCAAAAATGTATAACACTTGAAATTATATTAAAAGAACCTAACAGCTCTTTCTCTTCTTTCTTTGACAAATGTAGTGTTGAAATTTCTTGTGATAATGTGAATGGATGGTGAATACAATCAAACATTTCATATCAAGGATTTCAAAATAATGATGAAGTTCTAATTTGCGGAGTATGTGTGTATTGTTAGAGCTTTCTCCCTGTAGCTAACGTGGATGTCACTAAAAAGACACATCACCTGAAAAGATTAAGGCTTCAGCTTCTACCTGATGTAAAGACAGGGATTTGGAGCCTTCTCCCAGAGCTGATCCGCCCGGGATAACACACCCAGTTTCCTTATCACCTTCATGACTTGACCCATGTTGGACTGGGCACCGTGCTTCTAGAACACCAAGAACGGGAATTCCTCTTGCAAGTCCAGGGGTCCCTGGTTCACACTGGGAGCACAGGGCTTGGCAGCTGGCTGCTGATACAGGTGACAAGTCACCTCCTGGAGCAAGGCTCAGCCCACATGGTACCAGAGGTAGCTCCTCCTCATGAAATTTACCGGAACCTCAGGGATGCATGGGCCCTGTCTGGTAAGGGGACCAACCATCCCAGTTCTTGTGATTAAGAGGTTTCTGGGCTTCCCAGGTGGTCCTAGTGGTAGAGAAACCACCTGCCAATGCATGAGATGTAAGAGATGCAGGTTTGATCCCTGGATCAGGAAGATCCCCTGGAGGAGGAGATGGCAACCCTCTCCAGTCTTGTTGCCTAGGAAATCCCATGGACAGAGGAGCCTGGTGGGCTGAAGTCCATTGAGTCTCTAAGAGTCAGACATGACTGAAGCAACTTGGCACATACACACGAGGTTTCCAGGGATGTGATTCTTCCAGTGCTAAAACTGGGCAAGTCCCAGCCAAACAGAAAGGAGTTAGCTGGTCATCCTACATGGCCACCTGAAGGCTGTAAGAATCAGTTCCTCACTGCACCCCTATAATTCATTCGCTGCGTGTGTGTGCACGCACACACACACACATGCACACACACACGCACACACACACACACACACTGGAGTTCGCTGGATTAGAGCAGTGTTTCACAAACCTTCGTGTGCACATGAATAGACTGAGGATCTTATTAAAAGTGAAGATTCTGAATCAGTGGTTGAAGGGGAGCACGGGCAAGATTCTGTATTTCGAACAAGCAGCCAGGTGATGGGTGCTGCTGGCACGTGGACCACCCTTTGAGCTGCACAGGCTTGGATCACANTATTTTCTAGAATCTTCTATTTGGGAAAGTTCATAGTCTAGTGAGCCCCTGGGCTTGATATGTGCAGGGTCTCTTAAGAGTGGAAAGTGAAAGTCTATTTAGTCAAATTAAGTGTGCATATACACCTTACTTAGAGGAAGGGTGACCGTGGACAGAGGAACCTGGGGGCTCCAGTCCACGGGGGTCACAAAGAGTCGAACACGACGGAGCAACCAACACTCTCCCTTTCAAACACCTTTACCAGAAATGCCCTCTTGGATCGAGATCCAAAAGAAATCGTCCAGCAGATCTGGGAGAAGAAGGAGAGGCTCCCCACCGTCAGGGTGTCTGAGGCAGCGAGAAGGAGTGGAGGAGGTTTAGAAGCGAGGTAGGCCTCCATCACTGAGGGGTGGGTAAAGGCGGTGGATACAGCAGTTTAGAGGCTCAGCCTCGAGGTCCACACAGTACCCTGGATAGGTCTTTAAAAGCAAAATGCTGGGAGAGGGGGAAAAAAAAAAAAAACAGAATTGGGTTTTTAGCACAATACCGTGTGCATAAATTAAATACATGCACAGAAAATAATGTAGGCTTCATACAGTCGTAAAAATAGAAGCAAGTATGTCAGGCTCACCAGATACAGAGCAAAGAGCCCAGACGTGGGAAAAGGAACCAGTAGAAAAATCCATCCGGATACCCTCGCATGGAGCAGTAACGCACGAACTGAGAAGTGGGTTTAGAGCAACTCTGAGTTTCCTGAGCTGAGCCTGAAAAGACCTGGAGGTCCGTCCCTCAGGTGTCGGGGACTTTTCTCTCTGGGTACCAGGCAGACTTCGTGGGCCAAGGTTATGGTCGAGGACCTAAACTAGTCCATTCTTGCCTNGAGCCTGAAAAGACCTGGAGGTCCGTCCCTCAGGTGTCGGGGACTTTTCTCTCTGGGTACCAGGCAGACTTCGCGGGCCAAGGTTATGGTCGAGGACCTAAACTAGTCCATTCTTGCCTTCCTAACGATACTCCCTACCTCGCAACTGTCTCATTCACCATCCGTCCCGTCACAGCTGGCTGGGGAGTCAGGAGCCTGACCAGACCCCAGAGGTCTGCGTGTGGGGTGTTCAGACAGGAGCATCTCATGCAGCCTGGGGGTCAGCAGGGCTTTCTGGGGGAGGCAGCATCCGAGATGAGACCTGAAAAAGGGGCAGCGGCCGACTGAGCGCTTCTGATTATATCTTGCTGGGGCACTTTTGGCAGCTCCCTTCCCAATCNAAGGCTAGGAAAAGAGTAGACCACCATCAGTCATCTGTGGGGAGATGTCACGATGCCTTATACACGGGCAGTCAGAATCTCAGGAAGGTTGAGGGGGACAGAAAAAAATATTTGAAGGAAAGAAACAGTTGACGTTTCCCAGATCTGATGAAAACTATGAATCCACACACACAAGAAGCGTAAGGAACCCCAGGCAGGACAATGATAAAAGCCTACCAAAGCACATTATAATCTAAGTTACTGAAAACAAGTCATAAAGAGAAAATCTTAAAACAGCTACAGAAAAGAGATATCATACATAAACCAAAAAATTGAATTACAGCAAATTCTTCATCAGAAACAGTATGAGGCAGAAGACGATGAATCAAAACCTTTACATTGCTGAAAGATAAGCCATCAAATTAGAATTCTAAAGCCAACAAAAGCATCTTTCAAAAACAAAGGTGAAAATAGACTTTTAGAGAAAATCTGAAAGAATTCATTGTCCATCGACCTGCACTCCAAAAAAAATGTTACATTCGATCAAAAGTTCCTCAGGTGGAAGGAAAGGGACGTTAGGCAGGAGTCTGGATCCACACAAAGGAATGGCGAGCACTCAGAAATAAGGTGAGACAGACCACCAGTACATTCACACGAATGAATATCAGTCGTCAACCAAGTGGAAGGATCCAGACACGAAGGGCTGCATGTTCATGACTCCAGTTATGCAAAATCGTGGAAAAGTTAAGACTATAGTGACAGAAAGCAGCTCAACGGTTGCCAAGTTCTGGGGGTTAGGGGAGGAGACTAATGGCAAGAGGGAGAGTACAAGGGAATCTAGGGGCTGAGCTCTCCTGTATCTTGATTGTCGTGATGCATAGCTGCTTGTCAAAACTGATCAAACTGTATATTTAAAATGAGTGAAGCTTATTGTACATAAACGGCACCCTAATAGAGTTGATCATTTAGAAAAAGTCAATGAAAGACCACATATAATGCTTTAAAAATGCATCACAACAATCACAGAGAAATTTAAAAGAAGGCACAAAGAATTAAAGTGTATTAAGGTATTAAGTGTGTTTTTCAACAGACAGGTAAAGATACTGACTGATTTTAGACTTGGATAAACTGAAGAAGGAATTTGTCGTTTCTAATATTACCACTAAAGGAATAAAAACAGAATGTAAATCTGTTATTAGTGGAGGAAAAAAGATGTCATAGACAAAGAAAAATAATCAAAAGTAAGGTTAAAAATAACGGGTGAGACAAATAGGAAGTGCAAAATAAGATGGTAGCTGTAAATTCAAACGGGTTTCATAGGTGGTGCTAGTGGAGAAAAAAAACCCGCCTGCCAACATAGGAGACGTGAGAGACTCAGGTTCAGTCCCTGGGTCAAATATGTCGGTAATTACAAGGTGTGGATATGAACTAAAAGATGGAATAATAAACTACACAAATTCTACCCATAGAAGGCTCAGTCGTGTCCGACTCTTTGCAACCCCAAGGACTGTAGCCTACCAGTCTCCACTGTCCATGGGATTTTCCAAGCAATAGTACTGGAGTGGATTGCCATTTCCTTCTCTAGGGGACCTTCCCGACCCAGGGATCGAGCCTGGGTCTCCCACATTGTAGACAGACACTTAACCGTCTGAGCCACCAGGGAAGTCCCTCCATAGAAGGCTAGTATCGCTATATTGGCATTAGATAAAATGGACTTAAGGCAGAGGCATTACCATGGTAAACAGGAACACTTCACGATGAGAAAAGGTGAAAATCACCAGATATTATGATAATTTTATAAAAACACAATCTCAAAATCACACAGCAAAAAAAAGAAAAAATGACAGAACTGCATGGGGAAATAGATACATCAATCTACCCACAATCCCAGTGCGGAAACTTTAACTCACCTTTCTCAGTAATCATCAAAATAAACACTTTTTTTTAAAGTCAGGAGCAGTATTTGGCCAATAAATTTAACTTGACTAGATGGGCACTGGTGACCCACTATACCCAGCTGCTGCACAAGACATATTCTTTTCCAGCGCAGTCCCCAGGCTACAGCTGAGAACTGCGGCTCAGGGTAGACTTCTGGCTTGTCCAGCAAGACGCACCAGAGCAAGTTCTCAGCGTGAGTCTCCTGCCACCTAAACCGCTAATTTTCTACTCTTCCTGGATGGCCTTAAATGCCTCCTGTTCCCCTCTGTGCAAAGGTTCTTGTTCCAAAGGCACATCCAGCTTCCCAAAGCCAGCGGAAGGCCAGAGTGACATTGCTAAAGACTGAGGTGTTACCAAGGAAGGAAGACCGCAGGAAGCAGTGCCGGGAGAAGGCATTGTTGTGGAGGCTGGATGCTGGAACGTGCCAGAGGAGGACACCGCCCGACGGTTGGGTGTGTTCAGCTGGTGTTCTCAGATCCCCTCCAGGAAGCTCCAAGATTCAGGTCTCCGAAAACTCAACATCCTTCACTGCTGGAGACAGTGGGCTTCCCTGGGGCTTCAGGAGGAAGAAGACGAGGTCTAGGTCCCCATGTGAAAAATGGTCCTTTGTGAATTGAAAAGAGCACAGATGTAGGTGGCTTAAAGGAGGCAGAAAAGGCCAAGTCCATCTGACCTAGATGCAGCAGCTGAGCAGCTGGCGTGGCCCATCCCAGGAAGGCATTGCCCAGGAATTTAGGTGATTCTGGATATGTGGCCAAAAGACAGCCGGTCGTCTTGGCCAACTTCTAGTCCTGAAGGTTACTCCCTTAAGGGTGCCGGACACCTACAGGTAGCATCCTGTGGGTGGGCCAGCTTGTCTTCATGCTTCGCAGACGTTCTGTGGGCACTTCTGTCTGTCCCCTACTTGCCTCCCNGAGGCAGAAAAGGCCAAGTCCATCTGATCTAGATGCAGCAGCTGAGCAGCTGGCATGGCCCATCCCAGGAAGGCATTGCCCAGGAATTTAGGTGATTCTGGATATGTGGCCAAAAGACAGCCGGTCGTCTCGGCCAACTTCTAGTCCTGAAGGTTACTCCCTTAAGGGTGCCGGACACCTACAGGTACCATCCTGTGGGTGGGCCAGCTTGTCTTCATGCTTCGCAGACGTTCTGTGGGCACTTCTGTCTGTCCCCTACTTGCCTCCCCCTAGTTAACCCTCGGTTTTAGGCCTTGGCTGAATAAGGGGACTGCGCTGACTGCTATACCATTTTGTTCAGGAGTAACTTTGTGCGTTGTTAACATTCATGTGAGAAGAGCTCACCAAAAAAATGTACTATTCAACGAATATTCATTGAGCATGTCCCAGGAACCCTGCTAATAACCGTGGATAAAATGACATGGTGATGATGATGATAATGGCTAGCGTTTAATAGGCATTCCCTATACACCAAGCACAGTGCCCTGCATGTAAATGCATTACCTTACGCAATCTTCAGAATAGCCCTCTGAGGCAGGTATTATAAGCATCACCTTTGTACAGATAAGAACATGGAGGCTCAGAAAAATTGTGATACGCCCTGGGTCACACATTGACTAATGACAAAGACAGAACTGGAACCTAGAATCAAGCATTTTACCATAATGGTTCCCAAGATGAAGAAGACATTGTAATTATAAGTCATCAGCAGATGACAACTCCCAGAAGCAAAAAGTGCAATTAGACAGAGGCAGGGTAGGGAGATGGGAGGTTTGGGTGAAGCTTTAAGGGCTCTTTGAAGCCTGGGTAATTTTCCCAGGTATGCCCTGGGCAGGCAGGCTGCAGGCCCCCAGGCCAGTCAGATCCTCAGTTTGGGCGTTAGTCTCCCAGCTGCACACACACATGCACACACACTTACACACATGCACACACACACACACACACGGAGCACAACTAGTGACCACTCGGCCCGGGGCTGCAGCTATACCCCCTGGTGCGTTCAAACCTTGACTACTTGCCTCTAAGGACTTGATTCCAACCTGTTTTTCAGCACTCAGGAGACAGATGCCTATGTGTTTTCTCCATGGGTCTGGGAAGGGGCTTCATGCACATCTTTTCCTTCCCAGTGAGTAAAGGCATTCCAGCAGGGAGAAATCCTTCCCCAGGAAGGGGATGAATCAGGAATGGCAGGTTTGTTCTGGACAATACCCTGTGGAATCATGGGAAGTGGCGCTCAGTGAGCTCCCCAGAGTCCCAGGGAAGTGGGGCTGGGGGACTGGAGTGTCTGCTGATTCAAAGAAACAAGAGCGAGCAAGTGAGAACACACAAACAGAGGAAGCCTGCGATGAAAAGAATCAGCAGGACACAGCCCTCCAAGCAGCGGCATGAGAGGGGCCCTTAGGATGGGGACAAGACCAGGAAGTTACTCCTTAGGATCTAAGCCATCAAGGCGCTACACACAGCCGAGGTGGGGCTGGGTCAGCCCTGCCTACGTGGCGCTCTGGCCACCATTTCCTGGCTGGAAAAAGGTGCCCCTGTGTGAGCAGGAAACAGCTGCTGGAGACGTGCAACTGATGGGAGGCAGAAGGTGCTCGGTAAACTGCAAACATTCCCTACACATGTTTGTTCGCTGCTCTTCTCCCTACAAGTGTTAACCTTGGAAATTTTAACAAATGGCAAAGACAAAAAACTAGGAAGCCAGTGTAGGTGTGTGGAGTGAAAAAAAAAAAAAGAATTGTTGACTACAGGGGGATGATGTGGACTCTTAGAACAAAACTCAGCTGAACACCCCTCCTCCTGTCCCCTGTGAGAAACAGGCTGGGAGGGCATCAGCTGCCGGGTCTCAGGCCTCATTCAGATTCCTAAGGGTGCCCCCCACACCCTCCCCTGGGGTTAAGAAGCAGTACAAGCAAATTCTTTTATCCAGTGGGAAGCACCTGTTTTATCCCTTCTTTTATTCATGCAACCAGTGTTTACTGGAGGCTATCGTGTGCCAAGTCCTATAATTAAAAGTATGATTACAATTGTGATAAACACTGTAAAAGATGTGCGTGATACCATAAGGGCCTATACTCAGGATATCTAAGATCATCACTTACACAGGGGCCTATGAGTAGGATGACTGAACCAACCTGATAAAACCAGAGAAGTGCTGATAATGATGCTGCGATCCAGAGGATATGCAGATATCAACTAGGTTAAGAGGGCAATGGGAGTAACCCAGCCATGAGGAAAGAGCTAAGCAAATATGCTGCAGTGAGCCAGAGTGCCGTATGTATTGGTTAGCTTTGGCTGCATAACAAGTCACTGCAAAACTTGGTGGCTTAAAACAACTTGTTTTAGCCCGATTTTGTAGGTCAAAAACTTCGCTGGATTCAGCAAGGCTCTTCCCACAGTCTTCGTCAGGCTGCATCGCTGACGGGCTGGGGCTGTCTCGTGCACCTGTATCAGTGGCCAAGTCAGTGAGGAACTGGCTGGACATTGGCTGGGGCTCTTTGGTTCTTCACTTCGTGGTCTGTCGTTCTCTAGCAAGCTGCCCTGGGTTTCCTTCACAAGGCAGTTAAAGGTATCTAAAAAGCAGCAAAAAGGACCAAGTTCCAAAGCTCAGGTACTACTCATGCTGCTGTAAGCCATTGACAAAGACAGGGCATATGGCTAAGCCCAAATGGGGGGAAGGGGCACCACCCAAGGTTGTGGTTACAGGGAGAGGGGAACAAATTGGGAGCAGTAATCTCAATGTGTTCAAGGAACTGAAAGAAAGCCAGAAGACCAGAGTGAATGTGAAGGGGAACACAGCTCGGGTGAAGCTGGCGGTGGGCAGGAACCAGGGCATGCAGGGCCTCCAAGAGCACTCTAAGATCGGGTCTTTAGACCCTAGAAACAGGCCAGCATTCTGGCTTCTGATCCTCTGTCATGCAGGCTTGTTTATCACAAATAAATCCCTTGAAGGCTGTACTGCCCTGGGTGACGGCTCTTCCAAGCTTGAGAAGCCCAGGACCTCTCAGTTCAGTTCAGTCGCTCAGTGTGTCCCACTCTTTGTGACCCCATGAACCGCCGCACGCCAGACCTCCCTGTCCATCACCAACTCCCGGAGTCCACCCAAACCCATGTCCATCGAGTCAGTGATACCATCCAGCCATCTCATCCTCTGCACCTCTCAGGCTGCCTAATCCCCGGAGTTTCTCTCCCAGGCCAACAAAGCTGTGAACTCCACCCCAGGGACCAGCTGTTTCCTTGGAATAAGAGCTGGGGAAGCCGCTCAAAGATCAGAAGGAAAGTAAGCAGGACTGGTATTCCCAGTGTAGACAACAGGACCCTGCACTAGCTGTTAAAATACCGAATGCATCCGGACCACTGATGGAGGCCACCGCCCTGAGTCAACCCACTCTGGAACATTTTTCCCTCCCGGCTATTCTGGCCCCAGACCCAGCAATCAAAGGAGTAACATCTGGCACAGGAAAGAGTCACCAGGACATCAGGATCTCCAGACACTGACCCAGCAAGCCACACCGCTTGAGCATCACCCGCTGGCTATCAGGTGACTGGTCTCAACTAACCAAAGGGAAATGAAACCGTGAGCTCACTGCTGAGGGTGTTGAGGGGGATACGAATTCTGAAAACCAGCAACTGGTCATTGAATCCCCTCCTCCATCTCCATGTCTCTCCTCCCCAAAGCCAGAAACCCCTGGACCCCACCAAGTCCTGCCTTCACCCTTTCGGCACGCCCCATAATCACACTCAGACACCAGTGCACTCTTTTATTCACAGAAAACACAGATAAAGCATTTCAATGATCATTTAGCAAACTGAACCACTCTTTTTTTTTCTTTTTTTGGCACAAAGAAATATCACAGATGGACCCCAAGATCAATCAGAAAACCATAATATTTATCAGCCATCACTGGTCCAGGGGCAGCCACAAAACTCAGACAGACAGACAGACAGACAGCGTTGCCACAGACTGGAAGAAATAAACAAGGTCCACATTCACCTCACAGTAAAAACCCCTGCTCACCGACAGGCAAGGATGGGCAGGAAGGGGCAGTTTTCTCTGCTCCAAGGAGTGGGGGGCAGCGGATATTGGGGGGCAGAAGCAGGATGGGGAGGGATAAACACCATTCATAAATTAGAGAGAGGTGGCCTTTTTGTTTTTAGCCTCTTACCTTGTTGAAGTAAGACAGTGCGAAAACTACCATACCCTGACCACTCGTCCATTCAAAAATCCTCAGAAGTTGTCTGGTTTGGGGTGTCTCTCCTCTCAAGCGCCCGTGTGTGTGTGTGTGTGTGTGTGTGTGTGTGTGTGTGTGTGTGTACGTGCATATGTAAATGTGTAAGTGTGGTGCTTGTAAACATTGTCACCATCTACCAGAGACACACACCCGAGTGTGGGGTGGGGGCTGGACCCCACTTCCCTGCCCCCTCTGCCCCAGGGATTCCTGTCCAAGACATAGTGCAAATTTCAGAGACAAAGAGAGGCAGGTGGAAGTGGGGAGGGGGGCGGACAGGCGGCAGGTAGGACACCAAAGATGGGGTGGGAGAGGGAAGGGGGAAATAAGGCAACAGTTAAAAACGGTCCATGTTATCAAAACCGACACCGTGTGCCCCCTGCCCCCACCCACAGAGCCCCGGTCACGAGAAAGGGCGGAAGTCCCGCTCCTCCACCAGGCTGATGGAGGGGTTCTTGAGCTCCTCCTCCGAGCTGGCCATCTTGTAGCCCAGCTGCGCCAGCACCCGCTGGCAGGCGTTCTGGGCGAAGGCCACGATGTCGTAGGAGAGGCGGAAGCGCCACTTCTCGGCCGTGGCCGCCGAGTTTCGCACCGTGCCGTACTTGTGCTTGCCCAGGGTGGGGTCCCCTCGCGTGTTGTTCTGGATCCAGCGCGCCACGTGACTGTCCAAGGGGATGCCCAGGAACCCGTAGATCTCCTCAGTCTTTTTCATGGGGTTCCTGGCCAGGTCCTCGTAGCGCACCAGCATGTACTTGCCTTTGAGCCACGGGGGCCGCATGAGGCCGGTGGACACGGAGTTGGAGAAGTCCTCGCACACCGTGGTCAGCTGCGTCACGTCCAGGTTGTAGGGCTTCCGCCCGGTGCCGTACCAGAGCCGCCAGAGGCGGTAGGTGTCGCGGAAGGTCTCGCTGCGGGAGGCCAGGATGCCCCGGGGGTCCCGCACCAGCTGGATGACCTTGAGGTTTAGGCGGGGGTCTTCCACCAGGGCCCGCAGGTCATTGACCTCGGGCACGCGCACCGTCTTGATGGCCACGTGGCTGCGCTCGCGGCAGGCCTCGGCGGCCACCGTCAGGTTCAGCAGGCCGCACCTGCGCACGCAGTCCCCCTCCTCCAGGACCAGGTCCCCCGAGCCCGGGGCGTCGCACACCGGCCGGGAGCAAAGCACGCGGCTGGCCCCGCGGCGGAAGATCCTGTCGGTGGTGTGGTTGACGGGCGGCGGCTTGATGTAGTTCTCCAGGAAGTAGAGGTCGCAGTCGTAGAGGCTCCTCAGGAGGTCCCGGCTGGCGCCCAGCATGACCCGCCGATCGGCCGGGCTCTTGCCCTGGGTGAAGCGGGGGATGAGTGTGTTCTGCACGTGGTAGAGGGGCTCAAACAGGTAGAAGACGTCCAGGTGCTGGTTGAAGAGCTGGCCCACGAAGGAGGAGCCGCTGCGCGTGGTGGCCAGGATAAGGATGTGGGTCTTGCGGGAGAGGTTATAGGCGAACGTGGGGCCCTCCTCGCACAGCCGCTCGGCCAGCCCGGCCTCCGCCAGGCCCGGGCAAGTGTGGAAGGACTTGGCCGTGAAGGTGCGGATGGCCGTGTACTGAATGGCGATGGAGGCCAGGGCAAGGAGGAGGACGGCCTTCCAGGAACATTGCATGGCTGGGCACCTTCATGGGGCTGCTTCTCCAGCATGTGAGGTCTGGGGGCCAAGGCGGGCAGCCGTCAGGGAGCAGCCAGGCTTGGGTGCCCCTGACGACCGGAGGCGGGCACCGGCTTGCTCCTTGAGAAGAGCTGGGTCTCCAGCCCTCAGGGGAGGGGCCCCAGCTCCATGGCTCAGCACTCCCACATACACCTGAGCACTGAAGGGGCTCCTACAGACTAGACTTTACCATTCTCTGGGGACTCCCGGGGGCTCTCAGGGACTGAACAAACCCATTCCCATACCCCAGGGTCTAACCTACAGAATGCTGTGGGGTGTCCCATCAGAACTGAGTACCTTAGTGAGGCCTGACCAGGCAAGACCCTAACTCCCTCAACTCCCATACCTAGAGAACGACCAGCTCCCACCTGCCTCAGCCATTCCTCTGTTTCTGCCTACCTACCCCTGCTGGCATCTCCTGGACCACCTGCATCTTCTTCCACTCCCATGAGCTGGCACCCACTTCTCTGTGTGGTCCTCTTTCCCCTGTCTTCTGCCCACCCCCAGGAGGAAGAAGGGCCCGTGTCACATGCTGCCCCCTGACCCAAGGGCCCCATGCAAAAAGAACCCTTGCACGCCTTGAGTGAGTGGGCTGCTAGCAACCTCTGGCCACCGGGCTGGGGAAGGGGGACAACAACGTCAAGCCCTTCCTGCTCCCGCCACCCAATTTACAGATGCAGGTGACCAGCTTATTCCAGTGGAGGACTCTCGGGGCTCATGGACTCCCTCAGAGGCAGCTGGCCCAGAGCAGACAGGGTCCAGGGGCTGCTGAGAAACACACCTTCCCAGGCCCCAGTGGCCTCCAGGATTTGCTCCTGGAAGAGGGTGGCCCCCAGGTGGCGCTAGTGGTAGAGAATCCGCCTGCCAGTGCAGGAGACTCAAGAGACACAGGTTCAATCCCTGGATTGGGAAGATCCCCTGGAGAAGGAAATGGCAACCCACTCCAGTATTCTTGCCTGTAGAATCCCATGGACAGAGGAGCCTGGTGGGCTACACAGTCTGTGGGGTTGCAGAGTCAGACACAACTGGGTATGCACACGCCTACTGAGGAAGGGGTCCTGGTCATGGGGCACGTGAGTGAACTGGTTTAGCTGGATGAACTGATTCCTCCAGCACCCCTCCCCCATCCAGTCCTCAAGGGCCTCCACCCTTAGGCCCTCACCCCCTTCAGCCCACAGGGTGAGCTCAGGGACCCCACTGTGATTCTGCAGTGGCCCCAGAGAACCCAGGCTGGGCAGAGAGAAGGAGAAGGGTGGAAGAGAAGGGGCATCTCAAGGAACGGAGAAAGTGTGGGGAATGGGAGGGCAGGGAAAGTGGGGGTGTGCTGGGGTCCCGGAGTAGGGGCCAACCCAAGCATCTGAAAGTTGCCCCCCCACCCCAGCCAAGAGAGGCCAGCTCAGTGACGCCCTGGGGAAGGCAAAGGCAGAGGAGTGCTCCACCAACTCACCAAAGGGGGGCTGTCCGGCGCTGGGCAGTCCACAGCTGCCGGATCTCCAGGCCTCGCCAGCAGTCACAGCCCGTGCAGCAGTCCCGTGGCCAGCAGACTGCAAGGAGACAGGGAGAGCAGTGGTGCTGAAGGGGCTGTCAGCACCCCCTCCCACCTCTTCTCCCCTGTTTCGCATGCCCCACGGACAGCTCCCTAGGGCTGGGCAACACAAGCCCTGTCTGCTCTCCCAGATCTACCCACTGAGACGCAGGGCTCCAGGTAACCCAGTGCTATCTCTGAGTCCCTGGGTCCAGCCCTCTGAGTCCCAGGCAGCATGCCACCCCCTTCAACCACCTCTCCCACCTGCTACCCATACCCTATGAGAGAGTGATGCGCCAGTGGGCAGGGGCTGGCAAGCCTGCATGCCCAGCTGAGAGTCAGTGCCCCATGCAGGGAACCACCCCAGAGAGGCACCCCTCCCAGCTACCACCCGAGAGAAATGCAGAGAAATCCACTGGACATAAATGCCCCCAAGCTGGCCAGCTCAGCTCAGCTCTGGTGATCAGACTGACCCAACCAGACCCAGAACCTAGTGCCCAACAACGGTACCGTCGGGGTCAAAGTTATCCCATAAAACGGGGCCGGCTGGAGCACAGTCCAGATGGGTTCTGCATTTAAAATCCGCAGCATCCTGACCCTTTGCGATTCACCTTGTTCCATGATTTTCCCCAATGGAGGTTAGCGGAAGTCGGGAAGAGCAAGGAGCCTCACCCCAGATCTCCAGGTGGAAACGGCAGCTCAGTGGAGGCAGCCCACCCGCTGAAGCCCGGGAGGAAGGGACAGAAAGGAAGCGAGGTTCCTCTTCCACCCACACAGAGAGGAGAACGACTACCTGAAACTCAAAGCAAAAGTGGACCAGGGAGCATCCCTGACCTTCACGCTCTTTGAAAACCCTGTCAAAGCGCCAAGGCCCCAGGATTGTTTTGGTTAGTATCCGGTGAGTGTTTCCTAAACGCTGAGCAGTTTACCTACCTTGGCTCATCAGTGCTCCACAAGAACTTTACGTGGAAGCCAGTATCGGTTCCATTTCACAGGCAAGAAAGCTGAGGCACAGAGAGGTGGAGAAACCTGTCTGAACCTACATCCCTGGCTTAACCCCCATTCGGCAGGTTCCCCAGAGCCCATGCTCCCTCCCTCCGAGGAGACCTGACTTACTGCTCCTCCAGGTTACCCATACTGGGCCTTCAGACATGCATGTAATTAATGTCCCCTGCTCATCTGTGAATCAGCGCGAGAGGCACCAGATGTTAGAAGGCGATGTTCAGATGACTTCTGAGACATGGAGCATGCTCTTCCCTTTGCTGTCTGGTCTGGTTGAACTACTGGGCTTGTGGAGGTTGGGTGAACGCCTGTGCCTTCTGCGTATTCTTCCCACGTTCACTATTGGGCACAATTCCCCTTGGGGGCGGGACGAGTGGGTCCTCATTTCCCAAATGGGTGCTATCGGGTTCAGCTCACTCACCCAGCTCTCCACACCAGGGAGAGAGTCTGTTTTCCTGAGAGCCCCTGCTGGAAGGTCAAGGTCCTCACTCCCACTGTTCAGTTGATGAAACTAAGGCTCAGAGACTACGCCAGTGGGCGTGGTAAGCAAGTAAGAAGTAGGAGAGATGCGAGTCCCTCTGGATCAGACTCTTGGGCTGGCGCTGTGGCTCTTCTACCTTCAGTTTGGTGCAGAAGGAACATGCTGAAGCTTAGGGATGGGCAGGGGGCTGGCGGCGGCTCGGGGAGGCCTGTTTTAGGTGCGAAACCCTGCTTGGTGCTTAGAGGAAGCAGTACCAAGTCACCAGGTGGCAGTAAACAGGGGAAAGGCACAGTCAGGTTCTGGGGAACCTCCAGTGTGAGCCGAGGAAGCACCCTCATCCCACACTGCCTCACCCCACGAAAGCAGAAGACGCTGTCTCCATCAGTAGGGTTGCTCGGAGGACCCACAGAGAACAGCGTCTCAGCTTTATATGTGACCCATGCAGAGTGCAGGCCAGCCCTGCCCAAGTGCCCCAAGACAAACGTGAACGTCTTTAGAGAACAGGTAGGGAAAGTCACCAATATTCGTGCAGAGTAATATTTTTAAATTATTCAGGGGTCCATTCTTTAGCGGCAGTGCTGTTTCATTCGGCCATGTTTCCTTTGTATTTATTCACAAGCATGTTATTATCTAGCATGAGCCAGGTACTATTCTGAGCACGATGGGTAAAATAACATGAAGGAAAGCAAGTACTTCTGGGCACTCGTGATGTTTCTCCTAGTCATAGGCTCCCTTTCCAGGCATCACCTCATCTAACACTCACAGTAACCCTGTGGGGTCATGGTTCCATTTTACAGATAAGAAAACTGAGGTTCTACACGGTTAGATAACTTCTCCAAGCATAGAGCCAGGATTCCAGCCAGGCAGAATGCTCAAAATCCTCCTCCCTGACTGACTCCCTCTTCAGCTACATTCAGCACCCTTTGGTCCTCACCAAGACAGGAAATGGAAGCTTTAAAGAGACTTCCCTTAACTCTTAAGATTCCCGTTCCAAAAACAATTCACCCAAGGTTTGCTTTAGAGATGAGCATCTTTCAAGGAGGAAACCATTTTAAGTTTCTTCCCCTCACTTCCTTGAACCACCACCACCCCCAAAAACTAAGGCCAGGATTGGAAGCTGCTGTCTTTGCCAATAAATCAGAAGGAATTAAAGCATCATTGCGATGCTATAAATCCCTTAAAAAGTAGGACTCAGATTTACAAGGTGCAATCTGGACACCCGGGAGGGGAAGATGTTGAAGGCAGGCCCCCGCTGTCACCCCTCCAACCCCCCACCCCCAAGGAGGGCAAAACCAGGTCATGGGAACGGGAAGATGGAGAAAGTCAGGCCCTCCTAGAAATGCCCCTGTTCGCCTGCCAGCCTGGCAGAAGCAGGCCCAGGGCCCGCCAAGTGTCCTTGGTATGCTGGAAGCAACTGCCCTGGAAACCAGAGGCCCTGAGGCAGGGCCCCACTGTTCCCAGGGGAGCTCTGGCCACTGCAAGGGATACCTTCAATACCCCCATCCTCTAAGCCGAACTGTGGGCCCCAGAGCCCCTCTCTGGGTCTTCTTGAAGCCTCTGGCCTGGCCTCCCTCCACCTCTGGTGAGTCAAAATCCAGGCAAGCCTTAGACATGGGCATCCAGAATCTAACTTCTCTTGGGAGTCACCCACCCTCAAAGGAAAGTTCAGACTTTGGAACCAGTTACCTTCAAATTAGGGTACAGGATGGGAGTGGGAAACACCTCCAGTTGGGAGAACTAGAATTTTAAGAGCTCAAGCCATGAAACCACACCTACCCGGACCTGTCACTCAGCAGGACGCGGCCCTGGGCGACTCGCTCGTTTTCTCTGAGCCTCAGTTTCCCCACCCATAAATTAAGTATAACGTAGCAGTAGTCATCTGAACAGGCGTAACATGGTACAGCCTTGCGCTTGGGACATTGGCTCTGGCACCAGCCCTGTGGATGACCAGGTTCCCCCAGTCTCCCTGGGCCTCTGGTTTTCTCACCTAAGAAATGGGGATAATTTTAACAAGGCTGGTTTTTTTAGGAATGTGTCTAGCGGGGAGGAAGTGCTCAATAAGTGGTGTTACTTTTATCGTCATTGATGCCTCGTGTGCTTTCTGTCTCAGATGTCTCTCATAACCCATCAGCACTGACTGTGACCGTGAGGCCGACACGCTCCCTGACCGCTGTGCCCAGACCTCTGCCTGGCAAGCGTCTGCGCGGAGCCCCTGCCTTCCTGCACTCTCCCAGCCGGCGAGCTCTCTCCTGCGGAACCGCCGCAGTGGCTTCCCTGCTGCCCTCTAGTGGCCACATCCTGCAGCGCAGCCCCTTAGCGCGGCGTCTCGGCTGGGTTCAGAATTCCTGGCTGGTTGGCTGCAGTCTAATGCGAGGACGCAGGCAGGCAGGCGGCGGGGAGGAGATGTTGCAGGAGCAGCGAGGTGGGGGGATGACACGCCCACCCGGGCTGCGGGCTCCGCTCTGTGCTCCCCTCTCCCCTCACCCACACACCGTGAGGCAGGCGGCAACAGGCAGCCTCCCAGCATCTGGAAGGCCTCGGTCTCCTTCCGCTCCGGCGGGGAAGGAACATCGAATGTCATAGGCTGGAGCAACCCACAGGCTCTGCATTCGCCTGGCTAGTGACCTTGGACTCACCCCCTGGCCTCCTTGTGCCTCGGTTTTTCCCTAAACCCAGTGACCCTTAAGGGCGTCCCAGGTCTGGCCATAGGAATTGTCCGAACCGGGAAGTCCTTGTACTTCATCCTCCGGGTCAGGACCACCCTCCCTGAACGATGCGGGAACCCTCCTTCGAAAGTGGGAAGGCTCCAGTCACCTTCCAAGAGGCCACCAGGGCTGGCAGCTCTGCCCCTGTCTCAGCCCGATCCGTGGCTGCCCGGATGAAGCCCAAGAACCAAGGGATGCTGTCTGTCCTCTGACGAGTTAACCTCCGCCTCCTGCTCTGTTTAATCGGCACAACCCAATGCTGTGGTTCTTTGTCTTTTCTGGGTCACAGACCCCCTTGGAGAGACACAATCCCTCTTCCCTGAAGATCCATTCGGGCCCACAGTTTTACACACACAATCAGAAGGCGCTCAAACCTTCTAACACCCACCCATCCCTTCTCTTCCCTAGAAACTTAACCCTTTCATTATTAACATTCTCCCCCACCCTAGCGTTTTCTTTTTAACCAATTCTGTCAGAGAAGGCTCCACAGATGTTTAAGTACCAAGGTGGAACCGTCACCCAACATACATTATTAAGTAAAAAAAAAAAAAATTTTAAGTCTAGGGCCAGAAAAGACATGGGCAATAGCGTGCTACCATTTCTCATTTTTTTAAAGGAATGTATGTGAGTATATCTATACACATACACACATTTAGTTGAATCTATGCATAACCACCACAAGAACTTGCACCGAACCAGTTAACTGTAGCTGCCAGGTGGGAGGAGCTAGGAGACGGGTGGGAGGAAGGCACAGTTTATACTGAGCATGCTGATCCAGTTTGAGTTTATTAACTTTGGGAAACAGAGAGAAGCCACCTCATGCAAGAACTGGAGGGACAGCTGATGACAGGGTGTGGCACTGAAGCCCAGCACTGACGGCTCACTGCGCCCCCAGGGCACTGCTCTCCCCAGGGCACTGCTCTCCCCAGGGCACTGCTGGCTGGCTCTCTCCACCGGCATTTCCAAGGCACCGGGGTTGCATTCGCCATCTTTTGGCCAGAAAAACTGGGCTTAGTCTGCTCAGGCAGGGGACAGAAGTGACCTGGGGCTGCTGAGACAAGACAGGAGCTGAAAAGGGGGGAGACCTCCAAAGTGGGACCTGAGGATTTGGGAAGAGCCGCTGAGGCCCAGTTGGGGAAATGAATCCCCTCCCGGTTTTCTCCTTGTTCCCTTTTCCCCTGCTTTTGTGAAGTCCGGGAAGACAGGCGAAGCAGAGGAAAAAAACCTGATCACTGTATCAGATGATACAGCTCATCAGAGTCAGGAGTCAGTATGGAGGAGCCCCGAGGCTCTGGGGTCCCTGAAACTGGAGTAAGAAGCAGAGGGAACTGGATTGAGGAAGAGATGGACGGGGGCACAGAGTTGGCAAACAGGCCTCTGGGATGGAGCCTGCAGAAAGGAAATGCTTAATCCCTGTGTCTGCAGTAGCCAGTGATGACCTGCTCTGGAGACATCAGGGCTCATGAGAGATAGCCAAGCCTCTCTGCTGATGGTGAAAAGTTGGTGAATGGTCATCTCTGGATACCTGTCTTCGGAACCACGATTGTGAGAACTTGCCCCCATTGGAGGTGCCTGAAGGATATGTGTGCTGGTTCCGTGGGGTCTGTGGATAAGCCATGAGGCCCAGGAACTCAAGAGATTGTGTGCAAAACACACGTTTGGATTGGTGTGGATCTGGAGAGAAAGACCATAGGCCTCACAGGGTTTCATGTTTGTTAAGTCCAGAACACATAAAACAGCAAAGTTTTTTCTTCCTAAGGAAAATAATGTGATGAAAATGAGGCAAGGGGAAAACAGGGGTATGAATTTCCAAAAGAACGAGGAGCCAGGTCAGTGCACAACAGCCCATGAGGTTACACAGACAGGTCAGAGTTACCTGGCAGCCAATGAGAAAAGGGAAATACTTCATTTACGTGTTTCATAGGATCCATGAGGTAAAGATTAAAGAACCTGCTCAACAGATACCCAACTACTCCTGTTACTGAATCCAACACCAGATTTACCCAGAAGGCTCTCCTCAAGAGCCCTGAGCAGGTATCACTGTCCTTAAGACCGCATACCTAGTAAGTCCAAGGACAAGTTTAGCAGTGCTGTGTCCTGAAACAACCCTCAAGGTAAGCAGGATGCCCATATGTAGTTCAGCCAGTGCAGCTTGGGAGGAGGTGATCTGATGGTGTCCAGACTCAGCCTCTGAGGTCTGGGTCAGCCCAGGGGTGACTGGAAGCCCCAGTGCTTCTTTCTCTTTGGGGTCATGCCCCCTCAATCTGAAACCCTGTGGAGTCTATGGTCCTTCTCTCCAGATCCACACCAATCCAAACATGTGTTTTGCACACAATCTCTTGAGTCCCTGGGCCTCATGGCTTATCCGCAGACCCCACGGAACCAGTACACACATCCTTCAGGCACCTCCAATGGGGGCAAGTTCTCACAATCGTGGTTCCAAAGACAAGCATCTAGAGATGACCATCCACCAGCTTTTCACCATCAGCAGAGAGGCTTGGCTATCTGTCACAAGCCCCGATGTCTCCAGAGCAGGTCACTCCAACATCCACATGTTTTGACCCTGGGACATGCATGGTGTCCCAAGTCTCCTTGAGACGTTTACCCATAGGCGTGCGAGGAGGCACGCTGGATGGCGGGTAGACATCCTGGCTGTGGGACCAGGCAGGGTTGGGTTGACTCCTATTGCTGATGCTTTACCCTGAGCAGAGCACTTAACCTCCATAGGCCTCAGCTGTCCTTATCTATGAAATNAACCAGTTAACTGTAGCTGCCAGGTGGGAGGAGCTAGGAGACGGGTGGGAGGAAGGCACAGTTTATACTGAGCATGCTGATCCAGTTTGAGTTTATTAACTTTGGGAAACAGAGAGAAGCCACCTCATGCAAGAACTGGAGGGACAGCTGATGACAGGGTGTGGCACTGAAGCCCAGCACTGACGGCTCACTGCGCCCCCAGGGCACTGCTCTCCCCAGGGCACTGCTCTCCCCAGGGCACTGCTGGCTGGCTCTCTCCACCGGCATTTCCAAGGCACCGGGGTTGCATTCGCCATCTTTTGGCCAGAAAAACTGGGCTTAGTCTGCTCAGGCAGGGGACAGAAGTGACCTGGGGCTGCTGAGACAAGACAGGAGCTGAAAAGGGGGGAGACCTCCAAAGTGGGACCTGAGGATTTGGGAAGAGCCGCTGAGGCCCAGTTGGGGAAATGAATCCCCTCCCGGTTTTCTCCTTGTTCCCTTTTCCCCTGCTTTTGTGAAGTCCGGGAAGACAGGCGAAGCAGAGGAAAAAAACCTGATCACTGTATCAGATGATACAGCTCATCAGAGTCAGGAGTCAGTATGGAGGAGCCCCGAGGCTCTGGGGTCCCTGAAACTGGAGTAAGAAGCAGAGGGAACTGGATTGAGGAAGAGATGGACGGGGGCACAGAGTTGGCAAACAGGCCTCTGGGATGGAGCCTGCAGAAAGGAAATGCTTAATCCCTGTGTCTGCAGTAGCCAGTGATGACCTGCTCTGGAGACATCAGGGCTCATGAGAGATAGCCAAGCCTCTCTGCTGATGGTGAAAAGTTGGTGAATGGTCATCTCTGGATGCCTGTCTTCGGAACCACGATTGTGAGAACTTGCCCCCATTGGAGGTGCCTGAAGGATATGTGTGCTGGTTCCGTGGGGTCTGTGGATAAGCCATGAGGCCCAGGAACTCAAGAGATTGTGTGCAAAACACACGTTTGGATTGGTGTGGATCTGGAGAGAAAGACCATAGGCCTCACAGGGTTTCATGTTTGTTAAGTCCAGAACACATAAAACAGCAAAGTTTTTTCTTCCTAAGGAAAATAATGTGATGAAAATGAGGCAAGGGGAAAACAGGGGTATGAATTTCCAAAAGAACGAGGAGCCAGGTCAGTGCACAACAGCCCATGAGGTTACACAGACAGGTCAGAGTTACCTGGCAGCCAATGAGAAAAGGGAAATACTTCATTTACGTGTTTCATAGGATCCATGAGGTAAAGATTAAAGAACCTGCTCAACAGATACCCAACTACTCCTGTTACTGAATCCAACACCAGATTTACCCAGAAGGCTCTCCTCAAGAGCCCTGAGCAGGTATCACTGTCCTTAAGACCGCATACCTAGTAAGTCCAAGGACAAGTTTAGCAGTGCTGTGTCCTGAAACAACCCTCAAGGTAAGCAGGATGCCCATATGTAGTTCAGCCAGTGCAGCTTGGGAGGAGGTGATCTGATGGTGTCCAGACTCAGCCTCTGAGGTCTGGGTCAGCCCAGGGGTGACTGGAAGCCCCAGTGCTTCTTTCTCTTTGGGGTCATGCCCCCTCAATCTGAAACCCTGTGGAGTCTATGGTCCTTCTCTCCAGATCCACACCAATCCAAACATGTGTTTTGCACACAATCTCTTGAGTCCCTGGGCCTCATGGCTTATCCGCAGACCCCACGGAACCAGTACACACATCCTTCAGGCACCTCCAATGGGGGCAAGTTCTCACAATCGTGGTTCCAAAGACAAGCATCTAGAGATGACCATCCACCAGCTTTTCACCATCAGCAGAGAGGCTTGGCTATCTGTCACAAGCCCCGATGTCTCCAGAGCAGGTCACTCCAACATCCACATGTTTTGACCCTGGGACATGCATGGTGTCCCAAGTCTCCTTGAGACGTTTACCCATAGGCGTGCGAGGAGGCACGCTGGATGGCGGGTAGACATCCTGGCTGTGGGACCAGGCAGGGTTGGGTTGACTCCTATTGCTGATGCTTTACCCTGAGCAGAGCACTTAACCTCCATAGGCCTCAGCTGTCCTTATCTATGAAATGGGAAAGATGATCACAGAATCTTTGGAATATTTGGATTGTGAGACAGAAAGCTGATGAAGCTTAGCACAGGGCTGGGCACAGAGTGGGATTCACTAACAACCCTGGGCATGACTTTGAGGGACTACTCTGCTTTCGAACTGCGGTGTTGGAGAAGACTCTTGAGAGTCTTAACTGCGAGGGGATCCAACCAGTCCATTCTAAAGGAATCATCCCTGAATATTCATTAGAAGCACTGATGCTGAAGCTGAAGCTCCAATACTTTGGCCACCTGCTGCAAAGAGCCGACTCATTGGAAAAGACCCTGATGCTGGCAAAGATTGAGGGCAGGAGGAGAAGGGGACAGCAAAGGACGAGATGATTGGATGGCATCACCGACTCAATGGACATGAGCTTGAGCAAGCTCTGGGAGACAGTGAAGGACAGGGAAGCCTGGCACGCTGCAGTCTGTGGGGTCGCAAAGAGTCAGACACTACGGAGCGACTGAGTAACAACTCAAACCTACAAACAGGCAATAGTGGCCTGGAAATGTTCAAAGAAATTACCGCAGCGCCACAGCCTCCGCCATGAAGCTCTCAGCACCTGTGCAGGCTGGAGACCCTTGTTGCTCAGACTGCAGGGACGACCTCCAGTCCTGCCGGTCAGCGGATGCCCACCGACCTGAGAGAAGCTTTCCCCAGCAGCAGGGAGAGTGATCACCTCCTGCCACATGGCCCCAGTGTGCCTGACTCCTCGCGGGGGAGGGATGAGTCAGAAGGGCCCATTCTCTGTCTCTCTCTGATCCTACCACAGCCCGGCCCGTGGTAGGCGGGCCACTCTGCACCCACAACGGGCGGAAGGGCCCCGATTTCCTGTCCCCCCCGCACCCCGCTCCCGCCCCTCCCCACCAGCCAGAGTCGTCAT
>SJYW01022049.1:447720-464331 GCA_006410735.1 Raphicerus campestris | reverse complement strand
CTGTGGCATCGCAAATCAGGCCAAGGTGCCACCTGAGAGCTACCATTAGGTCTTACCTTTTAACCCCTAGCTTCCCGGCTAGGGCCACTCTGGGTTCCCAGAGCCTGGAGGGGCTGCTCTCCAGGAGGGGAAGAGCAGGCTGGTGGTTCTGGCTTCCGTGGGAGGCTGCACCTTCCAGCAGCCCCTGTTCTCCCTCCCCCTCCAAAACCAGTTCATCGCAGAGTGCTGGGTGCGGGTGCGGGGCAGAGGCTGGGGGCAGGAAGCAGACGGCAGCCCCCGTCTCCGCGTGCAGCGTGGTTTTGGAAAGTTGGTGCAGACGTGGGGACCGCAGGGTCTGCAGGGGTCCCAACCGCCCCGAGTCCGGCAGGCTATGGGACGCCGAGCCTCAGGCAGCCCCCGAGTGCGCTCCGCAACGGAGGGGAGCAGGCGCCTCGGGGCCGCCGCGCGACTCAAGTTTGCTGCCCTCCCCGAATGGGGGCGGGGAGGGCCAGGGCAATCACGGCGCTCACCCGCTGCCGGCTCCGGAAAGCCCCTTCCTGCGCCCGACAAGCTGCGGTCCTCCCCCCGCCCCGCACCGCCCGTAGCGACTGTCCCCGAGCGGAGGGGCGTCTCCCACCGCGCCCGCGCTCCTCCCGGCTGCTGCGGCGAGAGTCCGCTCCCTCCCGCCCCGGGGCCCGCCGAGCCCGGCCGGTACCTGGTCGGGGGCGCGCCGGGAGCCGCTGCAGCGCCCAGCGCCGGCTCCATCCTCGGGTCTAGAGTCAGGCTCGCCGGGGGCCGGCGGGCGGCGGCGGGTGCGGCGGCATCCTCCGCCTCCCGCGCCCTCCTCCTCGGCCTCCCTCCTCCTGCCTCTTCCACCGCCTCCGCGCGCCCCTCACGGGCTCCTCTTCATGGCCCGGGGGCGCGAGCCCAGGACCGCTCGGCCAGCTGAGAGCGTTCTCCGGGTCGGGATACCGGATCTAGGACCAGAGCGCGAGAGCCCCGGGGGCGCCGGGCCGGGGGCCGGGGGCAGGGACCGAGAGCGCGGCAGCCCGGGGCGCCGGAGCCTCGCCGAGCGCCAGCCGCCCTGCGTCCCGAGCCCTGGGCAGCAGCGGCGGCGGCTACGGCGCCGAGCGAGCGGCGGGCGCTGCGGTCCGGGCTCCACCCCCCCAAAGCCGCCCGCCCCTCGGCCGCCGCCCGCCCCCTGCTCTTCCCCACCCCGCCAGCGCGCGCCCTCCCGCTCCTCCAGCCGCCCTGCCGGCTCCGGCTCCCCGCGCTGCTTCGGCCACCAGCCCTCGGAACACCCCCGTTCGCAGGTCAGTTCCTGTGCCGACCCATCCAAACCCGGGGGGAGCCACACCCACAACCCGCGTTTTGGGAGCCCGGCGCCCGAAGGCGCAGGCTACCCATTGGCACCACTTTCTGTACACACCCCTACCCCGCCCCCGGTGTGTGTGGGCGGGGGAGGGGGGTGGTAGCGCTCACCGAGGGCCTTCTGCCTGAATGCCCCTCTACCTCCAGAAGTTCGCCTGCAGCCCCTAGCCTGGCCCCGGGACCCCAGAACAGGAGCCTTTTGTATCTTTTGGTACCCATACCCCAGCACACACCCCCTAGGTCACGCGCCTCCACCCCCGTTATTTCTCAGGTGTGGAAGTGAATCGTTAGCCCCTGCTCCGTTGGTACCTCTTGGGCGGGGTCCACAGGCTGTTTGGGGTGCGGGGCAGGCATTAAGGTGCATTTGCTGGCGGACCCTCTTCCAGGCCAGCCCTCCACCCCGCCCCCACCCGTCCTACCAGCCAGATGCTGGGGCTCCTAGGTGGAAATCTGGAGCTACTGCCCCCCTTATGTAGGGAGACCCGCCGGCAGAGCCCAGAGCCCGCAGGCTAAGCACCTTGGCCTCTCATTCTTTGCACAAATATTGACTGAGCATCTCTCAAAGGCCCCGTCTGCTTGGGCACCCGGGACTCGTTGGTGACAAGAGAGATGGACCCCTGGCCTCTCAGAGTGAAGTGTAGGAGAAGCAGGGTAAACAGGCAGAGAGTAGCTGGGAGCAGTGGCCCCTGGGCTGGAGGGGACAGCAGGGAAGCACAGCTTTGACTGTGCAGCAGCTGGCCACCATGGGGGCCTGTGTCCTCATCTGTCACTCCTCAGCTTCTGACCAGTTATCTTCTGAGGCCAGGAAAGGCAGTCAGCTTCTATCTCCACCCATCTCTGAAACTGATTTCCAGTTATAGCCAGAGAGTCATGGGTGACTTGAAAACTTCAGGCACCCCAGGGAAGCCTTCTCACCCAACCACAGTTGAGTGGTTAGCAGGGGAGCCCCTGGGCCACAGTCTGCAGAGTATGTGCATGAAGGATGCAACCTCTTTGCACCTCAGTTTTCTCCCCCAAAAGATGGAGATACCAGTCCTCACCTCTCGGGGCTGCTGTACAACACTAGATGGTAAAATGTATGCAAAGCATTCAGCCCATGCCAAGCGCTTAATAACTGCATCGTGCTGTTACTGCTACTGGCAGGTTGGGGTTCAGGGTAGCCAGAAATGAACATTAAACTCAGTCACCCAGAGAAAGATGCGTCCTCTGCACTTCTCTAAGGGCCTCCGTATTCGAATCACTGAGACCCTCTCTGTGCCAGAGCCAGATGGTATGAAAGCCTCTGCCCCCCCAGGGGCCCACCAAAACCAAACAGTCATTTATCTTGGTCACAACTGCAAATTCGTAATGAAAATTCGTAACTCCCCCACCGCCACTGGCGGCCAGCCAGTCTGGCAGTGGATCCCCATCAGGCCATCGCGATCCAATGTTATCCACGGTCCTCTTCCAGTGGGTTCTTCAGGTGCGGCGGCCTCAGCATGGCCCACCCTCCTCCCACCACAGCCGGGATGATAGCCCCAAGCCTTAAGCTGATCAGACCTGTTTCCCTACGTGCTCCCCCAAGGAGTGGCAGTGCTCTGGGATGCCCAGTGGGAGTGCTGACCTTCCAGGAGCAAGGACTTTCGTGTTTCAAAACCCCGTTCATCCCTCTAGAAAACCAGTCTCCAAGAGGCCAGAGCTGAGCCATCAGAACCTTCCCTTTCACCCAGAGCTAATCCCTCCCCACCGTCTTCAGCCTGACAGGAATAGTCGGGGGCTTAAACAGCACCTCCTCTATCTCGCCCTCTCAGATCCAGCGCCTCATTTTTCAAATTCTAGTGTGTTTCGAGTGGAGAGGAAGGAAATGTACCTCTGGCCGACATGAAAAGATTGGTGGGATTGTAATGGAAAGACGGAGTGGAATTCGGAATATTTTTTTTGAAGACTATTTAAACTAAAAATAGACAAAAGACCTGGTCTCAGGAACACCAGGATTCTGTTTCATTTCCTGGAATCTCCCAGTTGACAAGCATGAGTGTTTTGTGAGTGCCTACTGTGTGTGCGGCATTGTGGCAGACGCTACAGGGGAAGAGAGGAGGGAGAAAACAGGCCTTTGCTCAAGGCATTTGGATCCCAACGGAGGAGCCGAAAGCAGTTGCTACAAATGTGACTTGAGTGCAAAACGTAGCTTTGGAAGTAGGAGGAAGATGGAGACTCGGAAGACCATTCAGGGAGGGCTTCCTGGAGGAAGAGGCCATTGAACTGAGGCTTGAGGGATAGATAAGGTGTAAAAAAAAAAACAAAAGAGCAGGAGAGCCTGTGAGAGGCAGCAGTGGCTCGCTGGGTGGAGCTCACTTGTGGAATAATACAGGAAGATTAACATTAATGACTAACATTCAAGGTCTTCCCTGTGCCGGGCACAGTACTATTTACTTTGTGCGGATTAGTTTGTTTCATCCTCAGAACAACTCTGTGAAGGAGGTGTGAGCATTCCCATTTCAGAGATGAGGAAATTGAGAGCCAAACAGGTTAAACGGCTTGCCCAGGTGTGCAGAGCTGGTGAGCAGCAGAACCAGCGTTTGAGCAAGCAGGCTGGCTGGTTCTACCTGCGAACCTTTTAGCGACCCCACCACTGCCAGCCTGACTCTAGGGAGGGTGCCTACAGGGAGGAATGGCAGGTTGAATGGGCTGGAAAGGATGGTGGCAGGGGTTGGGGCCTTCAGAAGCCCCCAGACACAGGGGCTTCCTGAAACGGAGCCCCCAGACCTTCCCAGGGAACTCTAAAATGAGTTCTCCCTTCAGAGCGCAGGTCCCTGGGGTTTGGGGAAATTGCTTAAGGGATCTGGGGGCTTGAGATGTCAGCTTTTTAATATCCCTCACTGTCCAGGCGGTGGCAGTCTGTGCCACCCACCTGGTTATTTCAGTCTGTTCCGAGAGATTGATGGCCCAGGCTCTGATTTAAGATCTGCGGCAGGGATCCTCAATTTGCCCTGTCTCACAGGGATGCTGACAAGGCAGTGCGGGCGTGGAAGACAACTCCTGGCTGGCCCCGGACTTCAGGCCTGAGAGCCTGAAGCACCTGTAGAGAAAGTTCCAACCTGAAAAGCCTGGGCAGAGGCGGCAAGGCCCCGTGGACCCATCCCCTGGAGCCTCAGTTTCCCCATGGGTGATGCGAAAGAGGAGGCCCATTGGATGATAAGAGTTGGAGAAGGCCTCAAAGGCAAGCCAAACCGACTCCCTCATTTCATAGATCAGCAAACTGAGGCCCAGAGAGGTTAATCAACTTAGCCTAGGCCACACAGGAAGTAAGCTGGAGTGAGTGGGTCTCCAGCTCTTGGAAGGGAAGGTCTCTTAGCATCTTTTTTCCCCCAGTTCTGCCCTGTCCTAGGTGGTCTTATTCTCGATGAATTCCTCTTCTAGATGAATCAAAGGACCTCAACGTCTCTGTGGTTGAAATAAGACAAATATTTGAGGACCGTATCTGGAACCTTAGCTTCCTTAGGAATACGTGACCCCATTTCTTTCTCATAAGAACCCCGTGGGTCACCAGGCCCACAGGTCACCGGGCCCACCACCAGGCCTCATGAGATTCTAGATTCAGAATGTATCATTTCGGCCAAAACTCCCAAATTCCTGTTCTTTCCCTTTCCTGCCCTGTCAGATCCTTAAGCTGAAGCCCCTTGAAAGGTCGCCCTACTGTCCCACTTAAAGGGTCTCTGAACCTCTCAAAGGGAATTTGTGTGGCTCCCAAACCAGCTTGACCACTGCGGTCACCACTGACCATCTGTCTTCTCTGCTCCTGCTCTGGAACCTGCCAAAGGCCATGAGGCTACTTGAAGTGCCCCCACCAGGTACCATGTCTCCCCGATTTGACCTTTGCAGGGAAGCTAATGGCCAGGCCAAGAGGAGACTCCTGATGCTCCCAGAGCCCCAGTCCTTGGGCTGCTGGAGCCAGAAGAGCAGCCTCTTCCCCAGCATAGGGATCCTAGGTAGGTCCCAGGGCCCTGAGACATAACTTGCACCCTAAGTTTCCCAAAACTTCTCTGGGAAGAGCTTGTCCTGCTGGTGGCTGCAACCTCTAAGCCCGGGCCTCTTCGCTCCAAACTCTTCTTGAACCTATTCGCAATAGACAGTCCCTCTCCTCCAGTTACAGAAGTAAATCAGGGGATGCCAACATATCTTAGTGGAGGCAGGAAACAGGGGAACTAAGCGATTTATTTCTGGGAGGTAGCCAAGCCACAACACACCTGCTACCCGGACCAACCCTGGCACCCAAGGGCTCCAGCCCTGCTGGGCCTGCTGGGCGGAAGGCAGGAGGGGTCTGTCTTGATCCTCCGCTGACTGACTCAGGCCACATCCCAGCCTGCAGGCTCCGTCTTCCTTCCTCTGGCCTCACTCAGGCCAGCCCAGATCTTGCCAAGGCAAGTGTCACCCGATTCCCCCCCTCCCCAGTTTCTGGGAGGAAGGAAGAGGTCACAGAAGGCCAGATGGCCACTTCCTTCTGGAGGAGCCGCCTCTGAGGAGGTCAGTGAAGAAGCTGACCTGCCCTGAGCCTCTCTGTAGCCATTGCCGCACTCATCTGGAGGCCCAGGCTGAGAACAGACGAGCGTGCGCTCTTGGGATCCAGTGTCTCCCTAGGTGCTTCCAAGAGCTTCCTTGCTGGTGGGGTGGAGAGGGGGCTCTGTCATAGTCTGTGGTCACCTGGAGAGGGCCTCCACCTCTGGCTCCCCACCCAGGGCAGATCCCAGGACCCCCCGTCACAGAACCCTGGGGGAGACGGACAGACTGAGCAAAGGCAAGCAGGCTTGAGGTGGGCTGCATCCGCGCGTCTGACAGGAAAACAAGAACACAGTGAGCAGGCCCTGGGGGCGGGAGAGGCGACGGCACGGGAGTGGGCGGTGCGGGGCGCTGCGATGAAAGCCCGCATCCTGGGTCATGCCCAGGCCTCCACGTTACCGTGGCCAGAGAGGCTGGCCCAGATGAGGTGGGCCCCTGGCAGGCTGGCCTTGCACCTCAGCTTCTGCCTACAGAAGCCTCAGTCCCTGGGTGGGGCAGTTCAGACCAGGGTGTAAGGTCCAGCTCAGAACCAGGCCAGGGACAGGGGCAGAGGCCCAAGCTCTGAGAGGCAGGTGCCCAGGCTGGCAGGATTAGGGAGGGAGGGGCAGTGTCTGGGCCCCGAGAGGTAAGTAAGGGCATGTCCTGGTACTATGGGAGGCCACCGGGTGCCCTGGCCCCGACTCTGGGGACACAGGTTACCTCCAACAGCCAGGAAAGGCTAGTCCTGGTCTCTTGAAGCAGAAAGGAGCCAAGCCCTAAGAAAGCCTAGGATTCCCATCTGGTAAGCCCTTCCCCTACTCCCCAGGCCCCCGCCCCCTCACCTGCCTCCTGGCTAGCTCCTGCCCTCTGCCTCTCACTCCTCACCGGCCCCCATTTCCTCTTGCTCATGAGGACTCACCTCATGTTAGCCCCCGAGGCTCACTTCCCCAGCCCTGGCTGGCGCTGAAGAGGTCACATTCTCTGCTGGCATATGGTGACAAACAGGGCAAAGGTGGGCCCCACACTACATCTCACAGGTGGGCATTGGAGGGTGTAGACAGATGCCAGGAGATCAATCCTGGGGCTGTCCTGAGGCCTCACCNAGCCTAGGCCACACAGGAAGTGAGCTGGAGTGAGTGGGTCTCCAGCTCTTGGAAGGGAAGGTCTCTTAGCATCTTTTTTCCCCCAGTTCTGCCCTGTCCTAGGTGAAGTCTTATTCTCGATGAATTCCTCTTCTAGATGAATCAAAGGACCTCAACGTCTCTGTGGTTGAAATAAGACAAATATTTGAGGACCGTATCTGGAACCTTAGCTTCCTTAGGAATACGTGACCCCATTTCTTTCTCATAAGAACCCCGTGGGTCACCAGGCCCACAGGTCACCGGGCCCACCACCAGGCCTCATGAGATTCTAGATTCAGAATGTATCATTTCGGCCAAAACTCCCAAATTCCTGTTCTTTCCCTTTCCTGCCCTGTCAGATCCTTAAGCTGAAGCCCCTTGAAAGGTCGCCCTACTGTCCCACTTAAAGGGTCTCTGAACCTCTCAAAGGGAATTTGTGTGGCTCCCAAACCAGCTTGACCACTGCGGTCACCACTGACCATCTGTCTTCTCTGCTCCTGCTCTGGAACCTGCCAAAGGCCATGAGGCTACTTGAAGTGCCCCCACCAGGTACCATGTCTCCCCGATTTGACCTTTGCAGGGAAGCTAATGGCCAGGCCAAGAGGAGACTCCTGATGCTCCCAGAGCCCCAGTCCTTGGGCTGCTGGAGCCAGAAGAGCAGCCTCTTCCCCAGCATAGGGATCCTAGGTAGGTCCCAGGGCCCTGAGACATAACTTGCACCCTAAGTTTCCCAAAACTTCTCTGGGAAGAGCTTGTCCTGCTGGTGGCTGCAACCTCTAAGCCCCGGCCTCTTCGCTCCAAACTCTTCTTGAACCTATTCGCAATAGACAGTCCCTCTCCTCCAGTTACAGAAGTAAATCAGGGGATGCCAACATATCTTAGTGGAGGCAGGAAACAGGGGAACTAAGCGATTTATTTCTGGGAGGTAGCCAAGCCACAACACACCTGCTACCCGGACCAACCCTGGCACCCAAGGGCTCCAGCCCTGCTGGGCCTGCTGGGCGGAAGGCAGGAGGGGTCTGTCTTGATCCTCCGCTGACTGACTCAGGCCACATCCCAGCCTGCAGGCTCCGTCTTCCTTCCTCTGGCCTCACTCAGGCCAGCCCAGATCTTGCCAAGGCAAGTGTCACCCGATTCCCCCCCTCCCCAGTTTCTGGGAGGAAGGAAGAGGTCACAGAAGGCCAGATGGCCACTTCCTTCTGGAGGAGCCGCCTCTGAGGAGGTCAGTGAAGAAGCTGACCTGCACTGAGCCTCTCTGTAGCCATTGCCGCACTCATCTGGAGGCCCAGGCTGAGAACAGACGAGCGTGCGCTCTTGGGATCCAGTGTCTCCCTAGGTGCTTCCAAGAGCTTCCTTGCTGGTGGGGTGGAGAGGGGGCTCTGTCATAGTCTGTGGTCACCTGGAGAGGGCCTCCACCTCTGGCTCCCCACCCAGGGCAGATCCCAGGACCCCCCGTCACAGAACCCTGGGGGAGACGGACAGACTGAGCAAAGGCAAGCAGGCCTGAGGTGGGCTGCATCCGCGCGTCTGACAGGAAAACAAGAACACAGTGAGCAGGCCCTGGGGGCGGGAGAGGCGACGGCACGGGAGTGGGCGGTGCGGGGCGCTGCGATGAAAGCCCGCATCCTGGGTCATGCCCAGGCCTCCACGTTACCGTGGCCAGAGAGGCTGGCCCAGATGAGGTGGGCCCCTGGCAGGCTGGCCTTGCACCTCAGCTTCTGCCTACAGAAGCCTCAGTCCCTGGGTGGGGCAGTTCAGACCAGGGTGTAAGGTCCAGCTCAGAACCAGGCCAGGGACAGGGGCAGAGGCCCAAGCTCTGAGAGGCAGGTGCCCAGGCTGGCAGGATTAGGGAGGGAGGGGCAGTGTCTGGGCCCCGAGAGGTAAGTAAGGGCATGTCCTGGTACTATGGGAGGCCACCGGGTGCCCTGGCCCCGACTCTGGGGACACAGGTTACCTCCAACAGCCAGGAAAGGCTAGTCCTGGTCTCTTGAAGCAGAAAGGAGCCAAGCCCTAAGAAAGCCTAGGATTCCCATCTGGTAAGCCCTTCCCCTACTCCCCAGGCCCCCGCCCCCTCACCTGCCTCCTGGCTAGCTCCTGCCCTCTGCCTCTCACTCCTCACCGGCCCCCATTTCCTCTTGCTCATGAGGACTCACCTCATGTTAGCCCCCGAGGCTCACTTCCCCAGCCCTGGCTGGCGCTGAAGAGGTCACATTCTCTGCTGGCATATGGTGACAAACAGGGCAAAGGTGGGCCCCACACTACATCTCACAGGTGGGCATTGGAGGGTGTAGACAGATGCCAGGAGATCAATCCTGGGGCTGTCCTGAGGCCTCACCTCCCAGGAGTTTTGGAGAAGCTCAGTAGGGGTGCAGGCTCACCTTTCATGCCAGGATGCAGAAGCCTCCTTCTGGGAGGATCTGACCCCGAGGCAACCACGAGGTCTGCCCTCCTGGGCCAGTTCCCAGCGGGGAGATGCCTAGAGAGGTGCTGCTGCTTCCTCCAGACTCCCAGTCTGTCCCCGTCCATTGACCCCAGGAGGGGAGGAGGGGTAAGAAAGCATTCAGCGTCCACGTCCCCTTTCCTTACCTGGCCCCCACTCCTCATCTGCCCCCAACATGAGATGCCAGCTCAAGAGTCCACCACCTCCCGGGCCTGGTCTTTCAGGAGCCGGGAGGCTGAGCTTAGACCCGGAGGTGTCTTCGGGGCTCCCTTGCCTGGCCCTCAGGCCAAACTGGGAAGACTGTGGCTCCTTCCCTTCTTCCCTGAGGAGAGGAGGGGTGTCCTGCCGGGTGTGGTCAGCCCTTGGCCAGCAGCCCGTGGGCACCTCGCACTGCACGGCCCAGCCCTGATCAGCGCTGCACCGGCTGGCTCTGGGAACTCAGCCCAGGAACAGTGGAGCCATTCAAGCGGCCTGGGCTTTGCACAATGACCCTCTTGGTCTCTATGGGTGGCTAGACGGTGTGTGAGTGAGAATGTGTGTTGGGAGGAGTGGGGGGCGGGGCGGGCAGTGGGATGTGGAGGTAACTGGAGAACCCAGGCAGAGGCAGGAGAAAGACCACTGACCAGGGACTTATTCATGATAATCCTGATCTCCACCCTCTGTTATACAATTTCTCTGTGCCAAGCATTACCCTGGATACCTGCGTTATCCTCACAACTCACGAGTGACCTCCAGCAGGACCCCAGTTCTTAAGACAAGGAACTCAAGGTCCAGTTATGTAAGTCAGAATAACGGTAACTCCTTGAGAGAGGTATTAACCGGGAAGGGGCATAAAGGAACTTTCCAGGAAAGTGCAAAAGTCTCTCTTCGGATGGTGGTCACATGGTTGCACACACACTCGTTCATTGTGTCGTCCGCTGAAGATCTGTGCACTTCGCTGTATATAGATCACTCTACCTAACTTTATATTTTTTTTAAAAATGACAGTACATCCATAGAATGGAATATTACCCAGTCATAATTAAAGATGAGGGAAGCTCTTTATATACTTCTTTATATATTTACCTTTATATACAGATCACCAAGATACACAGAGTTAAGTGAAAAAGTGATGCACTTAACGTTAGTTCCCAGAGTGTACACAAGCACGTTTTAAAATACTGTACAAGTCTGCATAGATTAGATCACCTCTGGACNTATATTTACCTTTATATACAGATCACCAAGATACACAGAGTTAAGTGAAAAAGTGATGCACTTAACGTTAGTTCCCAGAGTGTACACAAGCACGTTTTAAAATACTGTACAAGTCTGCATAGATTAGATCACCTCTGGACAGACACACAGTCACCACGGTTACCTCTGAGAAGAGAAGCCCTACTGCTGGACACGGGCTGGAGGAAGACTTTCCCCCATATACCCTTTTCTTAACCCACAGGAGTGAATCACTTATTCAAAAAGTAAGTGAAATTAAATAATAAAAGAGTGCCTGAGTTGCCAGTTCCCAAGCCGTTATGTCCAGTGCTTTGGTACACATAGTTTCAAGGTCAAACAGCCTCTCTCCACTCTCCCCACTCACCTCCAGCCTGTCATCTCTCCTCGAACCCAGCCAGACTGCAGCTGGCTGCCCAGCTGGGCACAGTTCATAGCCAAGCTGCACCACGGGCCATCCAGAGCCCACTGTGGCCGGAGAGTCCAGGGGCTGGGGTGCGGCTGGGGCTGTGGAGAAGCCACCACTTCACAGAGCCCAGTCCCCCACCCTGAAGAGGGAGAGCGCCCCAGGGATGCTCACTGCTTCCACCTGGGCCCCCTCCAGCTCCCGGCATGCATGCCCAGTCCCCCACCCTGAAGAGGGTGAGTGCCCCAGGGATGCTCACTGCTTCCACCTGGGCCCCCTCCAGCTCCCGGCATGCATGCCCAGGTCGCCACCCTGCCCTCTGCTCCCACCCTGCTATTGCTTTCTCATAGGTTCCTCTCCTTGGTCCCTCGAAAGCAAACCCAGGAAGTCCCAGGCCCAGGGAGGCCAACCAGATGTGGTCAGAATCTGGCTGGGGGCGTGCAGAGCGGAGCAGCCCTCCTTAGCTCAACTGCTGCTCATCACATCCTGCTCAAAAGGGGCCAGCTTGTGTCCAAGTCCTGGGTCTGAATCCCAGCTCAGCCACTTACAGGCCAGAGGACTGCAGGCACGTTAACTTCATCTCTTTGTGCCTCGGTTTCTTCATCTACAAAATGAAAACAAAGATGCATCCCTGCGTGGATTATTGAGACCTGAGAGGAGATGCAGAGTACGGACACTCCAGCACAGAACCTGGAGCCAAGCAGGCACGTCTTGGAAGGGTCCAGTCCTCACTCCCGGGGCAACAGTGTCTACACAGCTTTTTGCAGAGAGGGAAACTCAAGGAGAAGGCCTACCCCTACCAGAGCTCCAGGTCCCTTCTGGGTCCCTCCCTGCCCTGGGGTCATCACAACAGTGCAGAGTATTGAGAGCCAGGGAGGCACCCAGGATGTTGGGCATGTGGATACCTGATTTTCTTTCAGGTCTCAGAGCCTAGAGGCAGGAAGACTCGTGGGGCCCCAGGGCCATCTCCGGGAGTTACCTCAAGGAAGGAAAATCAAGACATAGATGGTGGGGTTCAGGCGGGACAGGCATCAGCAGCACCTGGCGTCACCTACCTGGCTTTCCTTCCACCACCAGATGCCCACAGCTTCCCACTCCCGGCAGACAGCGTGTGCACACACGCCCCCTTGCCTAGGCGTTAGTTAAAGCCCTGTGGCTGGGCCGTTCTGGCCTGGAAGCTGATTTGCTTTGGTCAGTTCACTGAACCTCTGAGCCCCATTTTTCCTGTCTGCAGGGATCAAATGGATGTCCCCGCCTGGGCTCTTTATAGCCAGCCTCTTAACACCCTGATGGGCAGCAGTGCCCCGCCTCCAGGGCCCCTCCAAGATCAAATCCCCCTGGAGAAGGCAGAGTCCATTGCTTCGGTAGCCTTCACCTGGGGACTTGGAGGATGACCTCTTGCCCGGGCCTTGTGGAGAGGTTACAGTAACATGCAGCTGCCTGGTTCTGAATGAGCCTGTGTTACCAGGACGGCAGGGGAGTCTAGAGACAAGCCAGAAAGTAAGGGACCAGGTCACACGGTGACCATGGTGGATAAGAGGGAATCAAACATCCTGGAACAGAGAGGAAGGTGTTCATTTAGGCAGGAAAACACATACCTTACAGATTCGAAGGTTCCTGGCGCCAAGTCTGCTCTGAGCATCACATCCGTAGCTCAGTCACCCTCCGAGCGGCTTCAGGCAAGGCAGGAAGGCGGGGAGAAACCCCTCCATTTCACTGATGAGTGCCAAGCCTCCACGAGGCAGTCAGCACAGCAGTAGGGTAGGTATCCAGGGCTCCCACTCCCAGCCTGCTGCTCCCCAGCACTTTCGTGACCATTCAGCACATCCCCACCCAGGACTGGCTGCACCTGGCCAGGCTCTGCAGGTAGGAAGCTTCCTTGGGCCGTCCAGGGTCATTCCTTGATAGGTAAGAGCTGTAGGCTGTCCTTTCTCTGGAGTGAAAGAGTCTCCTCAGACCCTGAAACAGCCGCACCTCTATTCAGCCTTGCGCCCTGCTCAAATCCATACCAGAAATGCTGTCTCAAAAAATCCCCTGTAATGGGACTTCTCTGGTGGGCCAATGGCTAAGACTCGGAGCTCCCAATTCAGCGGGCCCAGCTTGATCCCTGGTTAAGGAATTAGACCCCACATGCTGCAGATGAGAGACCATATTCCGCAACAAATGATCCTGCAGGCTGCAAAGATGTCTCACATCAGGCAACAAAGACCCTGTGTGCCACAGCTAAGACCCAGTGCAGCCATAAACAGAAGTTGCCCATAATGATAATCCATGCATCAAGCGACCCTTGACTGTCTAACCTCCGGGAGGCGCTTGTTGAGCCTGGACCAGCCCCTCGGGGCCTGGGAGGCACACCCAGAGTTATGGCAACCAGTCCATCAGGTTTCCTCCCCTCCAGGTGAGTTATCTCTGCCCCTCTCCAGAGTGGTTCCACCACTCCATTGCTCAACTCTTTTCTAAGCAGGCCCAGAATACAGATTGTCCCAGAAGATTTCTTTACATTAATGATTAGTTCCTCACCCTTTAAAAGAAAGACATCTTTTTTAAAGGGCAAAATCTTCAGCCACAGCCTGCTAGGCCCTGAGCCAGGCTGTGGAAAGAGCAAAAGACACGTAGCAGGGTTCCCGGGGCCCCGTTCTGCTCCTGAGGGTGATAAAGGAGTGTCACGGGGCAGGGGGCTGCCGGCTGGGGTGTGAAGGAGGAGAGAAGGATGGGGAGCCCCAGGCCCGGTGTCTAGCTTCGAGACAGAGGGAGAATGTTAGGATCTTGGGACCCAAAGGAAGAACATTGAATTAAGAATACAGACACCGGCTTCAACCTGCTGGAAGGTGGGGACCTGGTAAAGAGAAAATGCTGACCCCACTCCAGCTGACACTCCCTGTAATACAGGGGTGTGTTGAGGATAAGGAGGGTTTCAGTTCAGCTGTAAGAATGACCTTCTGACTATGACCTTGAACAAAACACCAAGAACCAACTTCTACCCAAGACCCCTCAGCCTGGTCCAGAGCCCTCCTCCTCACCAGCAGTCCTGGCCAGAGGCAGAGGGATGCCCTAGTTGGCCTTTAGAGAGTCGTTCTCCTGGGGAAGAAAGATCTCCCACTAAGGAAGAAATGAAAGGGCTGGCTTTTCTCACCCTTTCTCTGGGCCCCCATTCTAAATGGGAACCTAATGTGTGCCTACTTCCTTGGGCCACTGAAAGGAATAGGGAAATAAGTGTATTAAATAAAGCATTTAGAGCAATAGGCACATAGTAGACACTCAATAAATGTCAGCTGTTATTATGGCTTTAAGACTGTCTGAAAAGGGCACCCCTCCGGCACCTCATCCCTCCTCCCCTCAGTTATTCACACAGTCATACACACAGACACCAATGACATGTCTGCTCAACCCTGCAAAAACAAAACAAAATCTGGGCGTCTGGAATGGGACTTCAGGCCTTGCTTGGAGATGTGCAAAGCCTTCAAAGCCAGAAGTGGAGAGTGGAGGAAAGAGAGGGAAAAGGGGGCCTGGATCCCCAGGGACAGCTGCAGGCAGCAGATAAGGGCAGAGGCAGCCACCGCTGGAGCTGAGCAGGACACCAGGGCTCAGACAGGTAAATGCACAGGAGGCTGGAAGGAAATCAGAAGACCAAGCAAAGCTGGGGACAGGACACACTCTTTCTCTCTCTCTCTAGAATAACATGGGTGGAAGAAGCCCTTGTATCAACTCTGATTTACAGGGAGGAAAAAAGAAAATAAATGAACCCTTGACAAGTGGGAAAGATGCTAAGGCCACACAGAGACCATTGTCAGCACTCTCTGTGTGGGGCCTGAGAACTAGAGAGCCTGGCGATAGGCCAAGGTCCCACCTGGAAAGACCTTCTGCAGGCCTCTCAGCCCGTCCCAATGCTCCCCACTTCCTCAGCAGCCTTTTGGCCCCTCCATGCCAGCCTCACCCCTCCTGCAGGAGGCAGGGGAGGGCTTTAGGGCACACCCCTTAGGGGCAGGGCAGGCTGCTTCCTGTCAGGTTTGCCCCTGTTTCTGTGCTCGCTCAGGACAGCACAGTGACCTCAGGGGGCCAAAAGCAGACAAAGTTCATTTAACAAGCTAAGCAGCCCAGAGAGCTGACTAAGCTTCGGCAAGCCCTCCCCTCCACCTTGCCTTTCTAAAATACTGCCTTGAAGCCCTCTGGCTTTCGGCAGTGACCTCAGCACATGTTCTGGCCCAGGGCTGATCCTAACTGGCCCCTCAGCCAGGGCCTAGCCGGTGCTGGCTCCCTGCTCTTCCCTCACCACCTCCTGACCCCCCTTTGCCCTGCCTGGGCACCCCTGCCTCATGCCACTCCCAGCACCATAGTCTGGACAGACCAGCTTTCCCCCCACCAGGCCCCACCCCTCCTACGCCCCCACCCCCACCCCCCCCCATCTGTCTGGAGAGCAGCTCCTCGGGCCTGATGTCTCACTTCGGTTCTCTCTCCTGCCAAGGCTTTTGCCCCAGCTCCCTCCCATGAAAGTGGAATCCAACGTACTTTTCACCCCCTCCTCTGTTATAATTTTGCCCCTTTAACGTCTATGCATGTGCCTTTCCTACTAGACTTGGAACACCTTGAGGTCAGGGCCCTAGAGCTTACTGGTCTCTGTAAACCCTAGGACCTAGTTCACGACCAGGTTCATAGTAGGTAGCCACTAGGTAGCTGCCAAATGGACCCCAGACGTGACCTCGAAATGTGAGGTTTTCATGACCCAGTGAGCTCTTCCAAGTGACACCAAAGCAGGGCACTGGTCTGGACCAACAGATCCTTCCACCTGTCCATCCTTGGGTGCTTAGGGAGTCCCAGCCTAAGACTCAGACAGGGAGAGGCTGTCTTGTCCCAGGGACAGCACCCTGCCCACAGGACTGCGGACGCTGACTTACCAACCACCACTACCATCCAGCCCCCGCCCCTCCCCCTTTCATCTCAAGGATTCAGAAAAGACACATATCCAGCACAACATTCGGGTTCCTGTCCCCTCAAGGCTCCAACTCAACCAACAATAGCTCTCCAAATAGGAGAGGCCACCAGGACAACGCCTTGTTTCACTTCCAGAGAACAGACAGCTTCTGGTCCACCACCAACTCCTGGAGTTCACTCAAACTCATGTCCATCGCATCAGTGATGCCATCTAACCATCTCATCCTCTGTCGTCCCCTTCTCCTCCCGCCTTCACTCTTTCCCAGCATCAGGGGCTTTTCCAATGAGTCTAATGGCTCCAGATAGACAGTGGATGCTGGTAGAGCATGCTTGGGGGGTGGGGCAGTAGCAGGAAGGCCACAGTCAGGCACAGCAGCTGGAGCCATGCATGAGACCCAGGGCCCTAGACAGACACTCAGGGTCTCCCTCCCTTCACACCCACAGGTTCTACTTGCTCGTCTGTGCCCCAAAGTGGCTGGGTCTCACCTCCACCAGCCTCCTGTCCCATGTAGCTTTCCTGGTCCACTTCTCTAGCTTTGCTCCTGAGCTTTTCTGAGCCCTCCCTGCTCCCGTCCCCTCTACTTAAGGAGCCAGAGGAAACAGCTCCAGCCTCTGGTGCCCCGACGAGGACAGGGAAG
>SJYW01022049.1:405922-442420 GCA_006410735.1 Raphicerus campestris | reverse complement strand
CATCTGTCTGGAGAGCAGCTCCTCGGGCCTGATGTCTCACTTCGGTTCTCTCTCCTGCCAAGGCTTTTGCCCCAGCTCCCTCCCATGAAAGTGGAATCCAACGTACTTTTCACCCCCTCATCTGTTATAATTTTGCCCCTTTAACGTCTATGCATGTGCCTTTCCTACTAGACTTGGAACACCTTGAGGTCAGGGCCCTAGAGCTTACTGGTCTCTGTAAACCCTAGGACCTAGTTCACGACCAGGTTCATAGTAGGTAGCCACTAGGTAGCTGCCAAATGGACCCCAGACGTGACCTCGAAATGTGAGGTTTTCATGACCCAGTGAGCTCTTCCAAGTGACACCAAAGCAGGGCACTGGTCTGGACCAACAGATCCTTCCACCTGTCCATCCTTGGGTGCTTAGGGAGTCCCAGCCTAAGACTCAGACAGGGAGAGGCTGTCTTGTCCCAGGGACAGCACCCTGCCCACAGGACTGCGGACGCTGACTTACCAACCACCACTACCATCCAGCCCCCGCCCCTCCCCCTTTCATCTCAAGGATTCAGAAAAGACACATATCCAGCACAACATTCGGGTTCCTGTCCCCTCAAGGCTCCAACTCAACCAACAATAGCTCTCCAAATAGGAGAGGCCACCAGGACAACGCCTTGTTTCACTTCCAGAGAACAGACAGCTTCTGGTCCACCACCAACTCCTGGAGTTCACTCAAACTCATGTCCATCGCATCAGTGATGCCATCTAACCATCTCATCCTCTGTCGTCCCCTTCTCCTCCCGCCTTCACTCTTTCCCAGCATCAGGGGCTTTTCCAATGAGTCTAATGGCTCCAGATAGACAGTGGATGCTGGTAGAGCATGCTTGGGGGGTGGGGCAGTAGCAGGAAGGCCACAGTCAGGCACAGCAGCTGGAGCCATGCATGAGACCCAGGGCCCTAGACAGACACTCAGGGTCTCCCTCCCTTCACACCCACAGGTTCTACTTGCTCGTCTGTGCCCCAAAGTGGCTGGGTCTCACCTCCACCAGCCTCCTGTCCCATGTAGCTTTCCTGGTCCACTTCTCTAGCTTTGCTCCTGAGCTTTTCTGAGCCCTCCCTGCTCCCGTCCCCTCTACTTAAGGAGCCAGAGGAAACAGCTCCAGCCTCTGGTGCCCCGACGAGGACAGGGAAGTCAGGACGCCCACCAAGCGGAGTGTGGCAGGGGGCCTCGCATAAATAAGAGAGATGACAAACCCAAATCAACACCGAAGATAAACCAGACCAACGTTTCTCATCCTGTGCTCCACAGAGCAGATGCTCCCAGAAATAGAGGATCCTATGGTCAAAGAAGATTTGGGAAGGCAGAGTCAAGCAGGTGTTTTTAGCAGGACTTCGCACTACTCTAATGTGCGTGGCACATCTCCAAGAGGGATAAAATGCAGCATTTCTCAAACATATTAAAAAAAATCAAGAAACCCTTATTCACAGCAGACTTCTCAAGACCAGTGTTCTATGGAACATGCTCTGGAAAACACACAACTAGATCTAAGTATTCCAGTTCCCATGTCAAGTCTTTAATCTAACGAGGAATTCAGGGACAAACAGAGGCTTCCCAGAAAAAAGGCAGACAGGAGACAGAACGTCTGGCTCTGCCACTCCCTCTCAGGGGCCACTTCACTCTCTGCCCTGCCGGCGCCCGGGACCCTTGTGGGGTCAAGGGAAATATGTAGTGCTCCTTTAGTTTTAATCAATTGATTTTTTTAAAATATTCATTTATTTGGCTGCGCTGGGTCTTAGTTGCAGCGCACAGAACCTTTTTTTTTTAACTTGTGTCATGCAGGCTCTTTAGTTGCGGTGTGTAGGAGGGGAAAAGACCACTCTTTACAATATGATTCAATGTGTAAAAGCTCTTTGCAGTGTTTAAAAGAACTTATCTGCTATATAAAGCAAGATACCTCTACAAAGGCAAAGATGAAATGATGGAAGAAAAGCAAAGAAGAGAGACAGCTGCAGTGTGGGCAGTGAAGAGGGGCCGGGCAGGAAGGTGGAAACCGAGAATTCGTCTTGTCCCTGATCCCCCGTAAGGCCCTGGTCAACTCCTGCCTCTTGCTCTGCATACAAAGGGCTGAGGAGAGATGATCTCTGAGGTCCTCCTGGCCCTCAAGTCAGAACTGAAGCCCTTAACCCTGCTTGATGGGGTCCATCTCCCCAGAGGATCTGTCCAGGTGAGGACATGCAAGGCATCGAGGAGAAGGACAAAACTGCGCCCAAGGAGAAGCCCTCCGGGCTTAGCCAGAGAAGCCAAATCTGCCCCCAGTATGAACTTGGCCATGAAATTGGAGGGGGAGCCAGTCTTCGGGAACCAGGTAAATGCAGAGAGAGACAGAGCCATCGCCCTACACGTGTCTAAGAGGCCCCGCCCCACCTGTTCAGGCCCCAGCATCTCCTCTGGGGTGGAGAGGTGACCAAAGGGAACTGGGGAGGCTGAGGCCAGGTTTCATTTAGCCTGGTTTGCTGTAGGAGCCTTTGAGGGAAGCAAGGGCAGGGAGGACAGACAGGATGTCACACAGCCAGGTCTGAAGGGTGAGAATGGCTCCTGGAGCCTGCAGGGTAGGAGGGTGTTGTCCGCCTGCACACATGGCAGGCTCCCTTCCGGCCCCACTCCCTCAAGGCTCTTCCTTTTCATCACAAGGAGGTCTATTCCCCACTTCCTGCAGAGTCCACAGTTAGCTGCGTGGGAGACTGAGGGACAGTCGTCCAGAGCACTCCAGCCTTTCTGGACAGCAGAGCAGCTGTCTAGTCTCGAGCCCCGTGCCGAGGGGTATGTGCACGTGTTTCTGTGTGTCTGTGCGTGCACAGGCACACTCGTGTTGGGCACAGAGATGTTCCCCAGCCCGGGGCTCACATCAGGAGGCGGTCAGGAGACTGCGGCTGTCTGGCGCTTGGTGACTGTGTCTGGGGACGTGGGGTGTGGACATGGTCTGTGGCTCTGTAAGCGCACAGATTCAGGGACAGTGCAGTACCCCACAGGGTCTCCGGGGTGCGAAGGCAACTCTTGGCACCCAGAGAGTGGGGCCCAGGATGGGAGGACCTGCTTGTGCTGCGGGGTCCCTGTCCCTGCAGACTTCTGCCCGATGAGAGGTGTGCAAGAGCCTTCTGTGAATCCATGAGCCCCTGAAAAGAGCAGGGGGGCGGGGGGGGCACATGTGCTTGTGCATAAGCACATTCAAAAGTGTTGGTGACAGTACCCAAGGGTTCTAATTCCAGGCCCACCTCTGTACCAATGCACCGCACCCTAGGACTTGGGCTGAATCTGCTTCCCCTTCAATGGGAGGAGCGGACACAATTGGCTGTGACCTGCAGTCTGATCCCCTGAAGCTGGGGCTCATGGAACCCCACCAAGGAGGGGGCCCTTATTCCCCAACCCTCCCCCCAGCAGCTGGAACCCTGAAGGAAGAGCTCTGTAGGATTTCATCAGCTGCTCATGAAATGTTCGGGAACATGCCGTCCTGGCCTGCTCAGCCCCCTGAAGGGGAATGATTTGGTGGGGGGCAGAAGGGCCAGGGATGGGGGTTGGAATTTCTAAGCAACGATCCTGGCCGAGGCTGGAATCGGCTTCCCAGCCCCACAGCCAAATCCTAGCAGCGTCCAATGGGCTCCAGGGGCTGGCTTCCCAGCCACAGGGCCTTAACCCCACTCCAGCCACAGAAGCTGGTCTGGCTCACCAGGGTCAATACCCTGCACCTCCCCGCAAGCCCAGATTGCCTGCCTTCTGGACCAGGGGAGGCTCCAAACTGTACAGGGAGGAGAGGCTGAGGCTGAGGTTGAGGTCACCATGAAGGGGCAGTATCCTCCAATGGACCCCTTTCTTCAACCACCTTGCCTTGCTTCGTTTCACTTTTTTTTTTTTTNCAACCCTCCCCCCAGCAGCTGGAACCCTGAAGGAAGAGCTCTGTAGGATTTCATCAGCTGCTCATGAAATGTTCGGGAACATGCCGTCCTGGCCTGCTCAGCCCCCTGAAGGGGAATGATTTGGTGGGGGGCAGAAGGGCCAGGGATGGGGGTTGGAATTTCTAAGCAACGATCCTGGCCGAGGCTGGAATCGGCTTCCCAGCCCCACAGCCAAATCCTAGCAGCGTCCAATGGGCTCCAGGGGCTGGCTTCCCAGCCACAGGGCCTTAACCCCACTCCAGCCACAGAAGCTGGTCTGGCTCACCAGGGTCAATACCCTGCACCTCCCCGCAAGCCCAGATTGCCTGCCTTCTGGACCAGGGGAGGCTCCAAACTGTACAGGGAGGAGAGGCTGAGGCTGAGGTTGAGGTCACCATGAAGGGGCAGTATCCTCCAATGGACCCCTTTCTTCAACCACCTTGCCTTGCTTCGTTTCACTTTTTTTTTTTTTGCCAGAAAGTTTAATTGCGTCTCCTTAGGGAGATGTAGCTCCATCTAATTCAGCTCTTAATTAACCCAGCACACCCCAAAGAGGCTGCAGAACTACTCGTAAATTAAATATGAAAAGCATTATTTATCTAAGAACAGCCTTCTAACGGCTCTGACTCTGACGTTTATAGTTACTAATGAAGATGGATTCGGAGGGAGAGAAGTCGAAGAGGAGAGTGTCTACTGCCTGGGAGAGAATGAAGCCCTCGGGCCTCCTGAGGGTCTTCCAGGGCTCGGAAAGGGTAGTCATTGCATTCAAGGGGGGTGTGCCGCCACCCCCCCCACTACCCCCCACCTCCAGACCTCAGAAAGGAGGTTCAGAGCCGGCTCAGGGGGTCCTTCAGGTTGTTGGACAAGACCCTTTCACAGCAGCCGCCAGACCTCTCTCACCACCCCATTTTTCATCCCCAGCCCTTGTTCTGACTTTGGCTGCCCTTGACTCACCACTTAACTGCTCTGCTCCTTGCCCTACCGTCTCCATTCTATCCCTGCAGACAAGACCCCTTGGCACACTGGGTGGTTGCTGGCTAAGACCACGCCTCTAACATGTGAACCCCTCCCCTCCCTCCAAAAGGCCACAGGTAGCATCAGGAGACTTTCATCTTGGCTTTCAAGGAGCAAAAGATGCCTCTTTCTCTAGGCACTTGCACAGAACCAAAGAAGAAGCCAAAAGTCATCTGGAGCCTGGAGGGTCAGGAACAGGAAAGTGGCCACGATTTCGCTGGTTACCACTCCTCTGCCATCACCCCACCAGACCCCATCAATCACAGGAGGGTGAACCTTGGGAATCATGCCTTACTCATCTTTTATAAGCCAAGTCCAGGGCCCGGCATAGAAGCACCACGAGTGTATATAGGATTGTGGAATTTGAAAAAGCAGCCAGAGGAAAGGAGGACGAGGGAGGCAGGCAGGAGCAACTGAAACCAAGATGAGCAGGTGGAAAAAAATCATAATATCCCCGCCAATATAACGGCTTCAGTTCTTCAGGAGAGACAGCTCTGTGAGTGCCCTTCCTTCTCAGGGCCTTCCTTTCTGCGTTGAGAGCCCCACCCCCACACAACATCCATAGCCCCAATTCAACCGAGGAGTAGAAGGTCAATTTCCCTTTCTTCTAAAACAGTAGGAAGGAGGGCTCAAGTTTGGGATTTGCTCTCCGTGCTGCTGTCTTCACTGTTTCTCCAGAGGCATCTATGCCTTCTTTTCTGCCCTTGCTGGCCTCTGGAGAAAGAGGAGGGACCCTAATTTCTCAGCTCTGTCAATAACAGGCCTCTCTTTAAAAGGTTAAACTCCCTTCAGGCCTTACCCAGATGACCACATAAATGCCATCTGCTGAGCTGCCCCCTCTGGGCCCGGTGGGGTGCTAGACACAGAGATACCACACGGGGGGCGGCTCTGTCCTTCCAAAGCTTCCAGTGCAGACAAGGAAGATATGCGAGAACAAAATGAAGCATCTCAAAAAGTCCCACAGCTCTTTGTGATTGTGCTTTGACTGCAATGAGTCGACAAACCCTACTTTGTTCTACCACAGGTGTGCTGGGAAGAAGGTCTTCACAGCCATGGCGGGTCCAGGAAGATACGACTACAACTCTCCCCACCTTGGCCCAAGACCAAGGCCCAAGACAGGACACATATCTGAGGCTCTGGGGCCTCCACCCAGGAGAGGTTCCACTCAAGCAAGGCTCTCTGTGTGCCCTACAAGCCTGAAGGTTTGGCATTTTGGCACCCTGAAATGGCTAGACGAAAACAGCGTCTGCACCTTCAAAGGCCTTATCAAGCACCGTTAACAACCAACACAGCTGTAACACGCCAAGGGGCTCATCATCAGGCCCAGGTAACACGCCAAGGGGCTCATCATCAGGCCCAGGTCCCCCCCCAAAAAGACAGACATCACCAGACTACTGAATATCCATTCCACTGAAGACTTCAAACTGAGCGCTCTGATAAAAGCTCTAGAAAAGCTGATTCCAGCAAAGGAGAGCTTCTGCCTGAGGCCACAGACAAGCTGCTGCCAGCACAGGTGGATCACTTCCCCCAAGACCACAAAGCAAGGTCACTTTGGATTCTGCAGTGCCATTTTTCTTTGCCTTCCCCACTAATCTTGTCACTAACTATACTTTGACACTCTCCAATAACCAACTAGGGCTCCCCTAGTAGCTCAGACGGTAAAGCATCCGCCAGCAATGCAGGAGACCTGGGTTCGATCTCTAGGTCGGGAAGATCCCCTGGAGAAGGAAATGGCAACCCACCCCACAGTATCCTTACCTGGAAAATTCCATGGACAGAGGAGCCTGGCAGGCTACAGTCCACGGGGTCACAAAAAGTCAGACACAACCAAGTGACTGAATTCCCTCCATTAACCAACTAAAAGATTTCTCCACATGACCTCCCCTATCTAAATCCTGCCACCTTTTACCACCTGCCACCACCGAACCCAGGTCCTTCCTCCCTTAAGAAACAAATAAGACCTTTGAGTTTGTTTTCCTCAGCCCATAATTACTGCCTACCATTGATGACAAACATCTAATAACTGTTTCTTTGACTACTTCAGAAGGTAGATTTCCTTCTAAGGTCCTTCTGATAACTTGTTTCCCTCATATAATTAATCTCAAGTTTAATTTTTTAAAGATTGAATCTTGATCCCCATGTCAAAAATATGCTTCGGTTTAGGTCATTATAACCCTATCAAGCAAAACTTAGTCCATCAGAAATAGAAACTAATAGACNCTCCTAATCAGCAAAAACTGTAAGAGTGAAGACCTGAAATTCATAGGTGAATGCCTTGCTGACTTTGCCCTTGGCCAAAAAGGTGCACTAGGAAGAGAGGAAAAGCCCCGGACAGTCCTGTCCTGACTTGGCATTCGTTCATAGCGCTTGTGCGCTCGTTCAGCTGTGTCTTCCGACCCTTTGCAACCCCATAGACTGCAGCCCACCTGGCTCTTCTGTCCATGGAATTTTCCGTCCCAACCCTGAGATGGAACCTGCATTTCTTGCATCTCCAGCATTGGCAGGTAGATTCTTGACCTAAGTAGCCCTTGGTGTTGTCTAAGCCATGACAATGACCATACATCCTCCCATTCTGGCTAATACGAGTGACTGCTGCTTCTTTACCAATTATGGCCTGAATCTCACTTCATTCCTCCTGCCTTCTAGGAAAGACTTAAGATTACAATCATAGAGTTAACACCTCTTCCAGACAGTATCCCATCCAGAGCAAGGCCCAGCTTCCTTGAATCCTCCTCCCCAAATCACTTAAACAAGCCCCAATCCTATAACAAGTCCTTTCTAACACCCTCTTCCTGAGACCACCCACGTTCCCCAATAAGGTGTATTTCTCCTTTGTTGCAATGAGCCAATAAACCAAGTTTGTTTAACTAGAGGTGTGTTTCTGGTGACCTTTGGCTGGAAGGCTCTGATACATGTATAAGCAACTGAACAGGAGGCAGAAGGTAGTACATGCTATGAGATTCAGCTTCAACTCAAGGGGGAAGTTGTATTAGGATAGGAATCGTTAAGTTCTGTGCATGAAAATGGCATCTTAGAAGCATTTCTGGGTATGCTGGGGCAGGAGGAGGCTATTTTGTCTCCCACCCNGTATCCCATCCAGAGCAAGGCCCAGCTTCCTTGAATCCTCCTCCCCAAATCACTTAAACAAGCCCCAATCCTATAACAAGTCCTTTCTAACACCCTCTTCCTGAGACCACCCACGTTCCCCAATAAGGTGTATTTCTCCTTTGTTGCAATGAGCCAATAAACCAAGTTTGTTTAACTAGAGGTGTGTTTCTGGTGACCTTTGGCTGGAAGGCTCTGATACATGTATAAGCAACTGAACAGGAGGCAGAAGGTAGTACATGCTATGAGATTCAGCTTCAACTCAAGGGGGAAGTTGTATTAGGATAGGAATCGTTAAGTTCTGTGCATGAAAATGGCATCTTAGAAGCATTTCTGGGTATGCTGGGGCAGGAGGAGGCTATTTTGTCTCCCACCCCACCCCACCCCCAGAAGCAGACTAGACTGAACTAAATGAGATCAGTCCAGACAACCAGGAAAATGTGTCTTGATCAGCAAGATAATCAGAGACCCAGCTAGGAGGAAGAGGAAGACGTTGTCAGTGCTGACATGCTTCTACTGGCCAAAGAGAGAGAGGGAGCCTAGGATAGTTCCTAGAAGGAGTTTATGCAGAGAGCAAGGCCTAGGATCTCCTAAAGAGGGCTTGGGTCGTAGAGGAGAAAGACTGTGTTGAGTCTGGGGGCTCTGGGAGCTCCCTAGAAAGCCAGGCTGCCTGACAAGTCTCCTGGTACCTGGCAGCTGGCGCATCTCTGCAAAGGACTTGCACCCCACCCGTCTGCCCATCTCAGTTGCTTTTCTGCCTTTGCTGCTTGCCCTACTCCACCCCCCACCCCACCTTCAACTCATATAGGGAGTATCTGGGATGGAGGCTGGAGGGCTACATGTGTGCAAAGCAGTAACACGTTTACCACCAAAATCATGCAGGGCCAAAGAGAAGAGAGCACATTTGAAAAGAAAGGAAAAAAAAAAAAAAAATCCTTATAGTGAAAAAATGTTGAACATATTTTAGGAGGATATAATGCCCTGCGTGTCAAGAGAACAAATCAAAATTCACCAGACAAAAAGCTCTCCTCTGCACAAAGAGACACACACAACTCACTGAATGCACGAGGACACGTAAGCACTTCACCTAGTTAGACTCCTCTGCTGGGCTGTCCCCCTAACTTCCTTCCTCTTCACCCAACCAAACACCAGATACCAACACTAGGCCAAAGGGATTTTCATTTCCCTGTCAAGTGACTCTGGTGCAGAAGGAGCTCTTCTTTTACAAATGAGAGACTTATTTTACAAATGAGAAAACTGAGGCCTCGTGATATAATATAGGGAATGATACCTGAGAATCCAATCCAGGATTTCATCCTGGATCCATTGTTTGGTTTTTTGTTTGTCGGTTTTTTCCAACAGCATCAGCTCAACTGCATTTTCTAAAATCTGTAGGGCCTAGACTGGTACAAGCGTCCCTCCTCCTTGATGTGTTATACCAAAGCTGGGACACCGTGGGTAAAATGCAGGTTAAAGCCTCGGTAAGCAGCCTACAGAGGTCCAAGGCCTTTGCTATTAAGAAACATGTCAGAGGCTGCATGCAGCTGACACAGACCTAGAGTATTATAGCCCAGGACCCGCTTGCCTTTTTTCCTTTCCTATAACATACATTATGGATACATAATTATGGTAATCAAGAAACTAAACCATTGGGTTGGCCAGAGCCCTTCTCCAGTGATTCTGGGAGTTCTGTTCATTCATGCCTTCCAGGCATTTAAAATCCTCATGAGTTCACACTAGACTGGATTTTTTTTTTTTTTTTCATGCCACAGCACCATTTCAGGTCCCTTAAGAGCCATTGACCACCTCAGTTTCAGAATTTATTTTTCAAGCTCAGTCTGATTCTGGCAGGATGCTGAGGTATCCCATGGAATTTTTTGGTTCTTCTAATTGTAGATAGTTGGGGAGCCATCTGGCTTTAATTCCCAGATTATCTGTTGGGAAATCTCTAACAGAGCTCAGTTTGAAATCCTAGACAGTAGTTCCAAAAACTTAAATTCGTTTTCATTGCTGTTCTTCATACTAGACCAAGCCAAAGGGCTAGAGGGACTTTCTAGCAAAGCCACCTTTTTAAAATTGAGTTTGGGCCTCGTTCTTCCGGTAGCAGCATCAAGAAGGCACCTCTACCACATTTCAAGGTGAGTGGCTTCAGCATTACGAGCTCTCACTTCCTTGTGTCCAGGCCGAACTAGGACTCACATCCACCCTCTATCTAGGAAGGGGGTGCCTCACTCCTTTTTGGGAACTAGAAAGGAGGTAGCCCTCAGATCCAAAGTTACCAGCTGTAGATTTAACCTTAATTGCGGGCTCCATTTATTTCTAGCAGCCATTTCTCTTCTTACCCTTGGTCAAGGCAAGTCCTTTGACCGAGCCTCTGTTTTCCCCATCTGTGTAATGGAAGAGGAGTTGGACCACACCATTTTCAGGTTCTCTCTGGCTCTATGACCTTCTGACACGGATTAAGAGAGGCAAGATGAGGATCTCAAGAGAGGAAGAGTGACTGGAGATCCTTCCTATCAGAAGGACATCTGCCATTCAGGTCCATCCAGACCCCCCCTTTCTAAAGCTGCAGACCAATCAAACCCCCATCACATCTCACTTAGACTCTGGCAATGGCCCCTAAGCAGCCCAGACCGTGTGGATCTCTGCCACCCTCAGCATCATCCCACCACCCAGTCAAGAGCACCTTCAGGAGCTCCCACTCTTTTCAGAACCTGTGCTCTCAGGAAGGAAGACACACTTTAAGGATGTGGCCTCTGCCCACCTCTTTGGCCTCACAGCTTTCGGTGCTCCCTTAAATGCCATGCTGCAGGATTCACTGTTCTCTTTCCTCCTCTCTCTCCCTTCTCTCTCTTCCAGGCCTGTGAATATTCCATTCAAACTGTAGAACTCCCAAGGCCAGCGGCTCCACCTAATTAGCTTCCCTGCATTCTTCAAGGTGGGCTCCGCTCTCCCCGTCCCTCCCTGGGAAACCCCCCAGCACTGGTCCTCCGGCACCTCTCCCACCCCAAGCACCCCTAGCAGAATATTTGGGACTCTGTCTGCTTTGTAATTCTTGGCCTCTTTGTCCATCATAGTCTCTAGACAAGACATACCTCTTGATCAAGAAGAAGTATTTTTATCCTGCTTGGCACTCAATACAGACTCCATATGTGTTTGTTCAGGCAATTAATAAGAAATGAATCAATAGGTCTCCAACTTAATTGGAAAACCTGAAGAGACAATTGGAGATTCCAGACTGGAGTGGTGCCAAACCAACGAGATAGTGTTTTAGAAGTTCAGGGTCAGGCATTGTGAACCAGAACAGGTTGTCTTTGCTTTGTCAGAAATTGAAAGTGTTTTGGTTCATGTGGCGAGGGTGTGGGAACTTCATCATAAAAGAGTGTTTCGAGATTAATCTAGAAGTAGCATCCACTACAAATGTGAAGAGGAAATCTAGACAGTGGCCGGTCCAACCCATCTCAGGTAAGAAAAAAAAAAAAAATCATTTTCTACATTTACAAGAGAGTCTCAAGCACTCCACTCCTGACCTCAGCCTCTCACCCTACCTTGACCTTCCATCGTCCTATCATCTCCTCATCAGCTTGCCTGTCTGTCAAGGCTCCAAGCAAGAGCCAGTCTGGGAGGGGGAGCCAGTCCTCACTAAAGGTTCTCATGTCAGAAGTAAAATCTGCAAGGCTGGTTTGTTTGCTTTTCCCTTTTCTTTTTCCTCTGTAGGCCCCTGATTAGGAGATGAGGTTCCTGGAAGAAACTCCATCCCACCTTCCCCTGCTCCATATGCCATTAGCCAAGAGCCCCTCACCACCAAAGCACATCTCCAGGATTACATGTGGAGTCCATCCTCTTTGCGAAGAATAAAATGAGCCCAGNAGTCTGGGAGGGGGAGCCAGTCCTCACTAAAGGTTCTCATGTCAGAAGTAAAATCTGCAAGGCTGGTTTGTTTGCTTTTCCTTTTTCTTTTTCCTCTGTAGGCCCCTGGTTAGGAGATGAGGTTCCTGGAAGAAACTCCATCCCACCTTCCCCTGCTCCATAAACCATTAGCCAAGAGCCCCTCACCACCAAAGCACATCTCCAGGATTACATGTGGAGTCCATCCTCTTTGGGAAGAATAAAATGAGCCCAATCTCCCCTCTTGGGACTACATTTTGTTCAAATGTCCTCTGTTGAAGACACTAAGCCCTAGAGAAGCCCAGTGACTTGCCTGGGGTCACGCTGCTAGTTAGCAGCCAAATTCAGATTTCAAAAACCCCAGTCTTCCCTAAGGCCTCTTTCTCAGCACTCAACCCAGGACTGGAGGAAGAGCTGATTTCGTGGGTTGCTGCAGGGAGCACCCTGTGCCCAGGCTCCTGCCCATGTGGCCTCAGTGGTTGCTGCTAAGGTTACTTGTCTCCAAAGATGATAGCAGTGGGTCCTTGCTTTCTTTTATCCCTTGCTGTCCCAGGTGGCGCTAATGGTAAAGAACTCTCCTGCCAATGCAGGAGACATAAGAACCACAGATTCGATTCCTGGGTCAGGAAGATCCCCTGGAGGAGGGCATGGCAACCCACTCCAGTGTTCTTGCCTGGAGTATCCCATGGACAGAGGAGCCTGGAGGGCTACAGTCCATGGGGTCGCGAAGCGTCAGACAGGGCTGAAGCGACTCAGCACGCACACACGTCCTCATAAGGTCCCGACTGACTGAGCGAGGCTAGTCTCAGGTGAGCAAGAGGCTCTGGACAAAGAGGAAAACGCCATGGTGCTCTCCCCAGGAGCCCACACAGCTGGCTAGGACTAGCAAGGGAAGAAGCGATGGCCCCAAGCTGTAGCTCATGGGCCCTCCCTCGCCCTCCCACACGCATATGCCATTCAGAGACTGTGGACTGCCCTCTGGGGTAACTAGCAAAGCATGAATTTTGTAGAGTTTCTAGTGAGTCCCTGAGGCTAAATTCAGGTGAGGAGCAGAAGGGTCGATGTCCAAGGCAGAGCTGCTCTCTGCCTCACACACACACCTGGGGCCTCACCCGTCCCAGGCCGCTTGCTCTCGTCACTAGTGAAGGAGCAGCCAAGATCTCTTTCTAGGTTCTACTAACAAAGTCATTCAGCAAAGGCCTGGTGACCCTCTCCTAGTACCAGGTGTGGTGGGAGGTTCAAAGAAGTCCAGCACCTCTGGAATCCCCTGTCCTCTGTTCCTATCGCGTCCCCTACACACTAATACATCGGCATTTAAGGGCATTTCCAAAAGTGGGCCTCAGCCCCTCCAGCACAGCCCATCATGCATGATAATAAAACAAATGAACAAAACCTCCTCACACTTGGTCCATCTTATGTACAAGATGAAAGTCCCCATAGCATCAAATCCCTACTGAAATTCCTTGAGTGGCTTTTTCTTGAGTGGGTTTGAAGTCTGGTCTTGCTGCTAACTAGCTATGTGACCTTGGGCAAGTCGCTTGACCTCTCTGGGCCTTCTTCTGTAGGAAAAAATCTAAAACCCTCAGCATGGCAGCCCAGGCCTTCCCCAAGCCTGTGCCACCCACTGCCACCCATCTCCAGCCTACTCTCCTGCCTCTCTCTGTCCCTGAGCCTAGAGTTGCTGTATTATAGGACCTGCCTCCTAGGACCTGTCTCATTCTGAGACTCTCGAGTTATTGGTACCAATCTGTCTATCAGCTTTTTGCCCTTTGGCAAAAAACATATTGCAGGTGCTCCCCCTAAGCAACCTGGGGGTGGAGATGGGGTGAAAGGCTTGTGGACTGTGACTCTGTGCCTAATGATCACCACCAGCTCCTAGAACTCATCTTCGTCTTCCACTAGCCAAGTCATGAAGACAGAAGCGCTGCCTTCCCTGCCCCATCCTGCCTNCCTCCAAGGTGGGACTCGGCGCCCAAAGGTAAACAGGGATCAGCCTGAGCAAGAGCTTTGTGAGCAGCCCACAGGTGGCCAGGGGTGAGCAACCAGCTGCCAGGATTCCTCACAAAGGCTTAAATCAGTCTCCATGTTTTTCTGTCCCCATTTGTGATGCCAGCTCACCAGCACACACCTGTATTATGGGGAAAGTGCCTCCTCAGAGAAGCTGCCAGCGACAGCCTAGGACACACTCACTCTCCCAGGAAACCACAGCATCCTCCCCTCCCCCAGCACCCTGCCGGCCCCCACCTTCTGCCTTTGCCCACACCACCTGGAATGCCTGTTCTCATATCTCTTCAACTCAAACCCCTGTTCATGGAGGTCCTGTTGGGCTCACGCTGCTCTCACGGGAAGAATCTGGCAGGAGAGAGCCGCCTGCTCTGCTCCGGCTTTATCCTGGGAACTGGGGGCCTNTATCTCTTCAACTCAAACCCCTGTTCATGGAGGTCCTGTTGGGCTCACGCTGCTCTCACGGGAAGAATCTGGCAGGAGAGAGCCGCCTGCTCTGCTCCGGCTTTATCCTGGGAACTGGGGGCCTGCCTGGGGCCCATCAGATTTTCTGCTTCTCTAAGAGAAACCATGCCATGTGCTTTTCCTAAACCTGCTCATCACCCAAGTCCAGGACCTGGACACAGCAGTCACTCGGCAATAGCCACCCCGAGGGTGTTTCTCTGCACCAAGGACTCCAGAACCCTCTCACAGCCACCTCAACAGCACCATACCACCCTGCTCTTTAAATCTGAACCCCAAGCTTCTTGCTAAACGTGTGGATCTCTCTCCCCAGTAGACAGCGGGCCCTTCCCTGTTGATTTGTAACTAGAATCTGCTGGAGGCAAGAGTGGGGCTTTATGCCTCGGGAGTTTTGGGAAAGAGCCTCTCATCACAGCATGGGATAGGGTGAATGAAGAGTGTGCCCTTCGCCTCTCTGTGGCCCACCTTTTCAGCCAGAGGTGACAGCTTAGTGCCTGGCTGGGTCCTGGAGCAGACGGGTGATAGAGCATGTTCATCAATCCATGTTTAACACAATATGGTCAAAAGGAACCGGCTCACCCAAAAGTCAGACAAGTGGCCTCCTCGCTACTGTGGCTTTTGCGTTTGTTGTGTTAGGATTCATTTGGGTCTTTTGGAGGGAAGTAGTTGGTGTCAAACACTCCCTCTCAAAAGTACCTCTCTGGCTCCTTGCTAAAGGAATGACAGTTCGCAGGAAAGCAGTGGATACCTCAGATAAAAGAAGGCAGGTGAAGCCTTTTCTTGCCCTTTGGGCCAGAGTTAGCCTTGCAGGAGGGCCTCTGGATCAATGCTGACCTTCAGTTAGATAGGAAGCACTTTCCAGGCAGAAACAAATGGAGGGAAATTACCAAAAAAAATAAACCACACAAAGTGTTATGCACTGAGGGCTCACATTACGGTGTTATTTATATTGATGAAAAACTATAAAAACGTAATAACTGTCTGATAAAAGTCGAATGGTCAAATAATAGTGGCAACTCCTTAGGACAGCTTACTATTGATAATCTATTTGAAGGGTCTTTCATGGATACTATAAAGAGAGAAAGTTTGACATACCATTGTATACATACACAGTGTATACAGGTTTAACGGGGTAAAGCACCAGATCAGGAAAAAGAAACCAGACCAAAGCACTATATTATCTCCATGCAGTGAGGTTCTGAGTTTATTCCCTGTGAGTGTTGTTCTGCGTGCACTCTCCCAACTTTCCTGTAATGAGCATATATTCATTTTGAAATGTGGGAATCATATAAACAAGAAAGCAAAGGAGAGACCTTGGAAGAAAAGGAAAGAATAGGGAGGAAAGAGGGAAGCCGAGCAGGGGAGGAGGAAGTCAGGAGGAAGCATGAGGGCATCTTCATGCCCCTGCTGAGCTGGGGGACTACACCACCACTTCCGGGGCGGAGGACACAGTGGGCAGAAGAGGGCAGCTCAGGGCCAGTCCCAAGTCTAGAGCGGAGGTGAGGGAAGGGGCCACAGCAGGAGACTTGGGCCTGCGCGTTGCGGGTCACAGCCTTTGTGCCCCCGCATCTCTTCTTTGTCACAGGTGAGAATGCCATCTGTCTGTCACCTGGAGCCAGTTCCCCACTGAGCAAAGCAGGTCCCTAAGGAGAAACCCTGATTCTTCACAGACACACACACACCCCTCCCCATTTCACAGACCTGCGTCTCCTCCACCACCTCCCGCCACCACAACCACCCTCACCACCCCACCACCCCCAACGCCCATTCCCTGGCCTGCTCAGGCCGGGCAGCCCAGGTCGTCCCCTGCTGCCTAGAGTAACTGGAACATTCCTCCTCCCAAGTCTCCTCCCTCCCCAACCCCTGCAGGTTCTCTTCTCTTCCTCCTCCCCTTTTCTCCACGGTCTGGTTTCCTTTCTTTCTTTTTCTCTCCCCAACCTGGGGCCCTGGTCCTCTGGGACGGTTCCCTGCTGCCCCTCCCTTTCCAGCTCCTTCTAGCTCCCAGCAGGCCAGCCTGGGTCTAGCGGACTGGCTATCTCTCAGCACCACCTGCTGCCCACTCTGGCCTCCACCATTGTCCCCTTTCAATTTCTAGAGTCCTCAGGGCCTGGCTCCTATCGCAGCATATCCATTCAGCGCCTGTCTTTGGAAAGCGGGAACTGAAGAATCAGAGCAGCCAGGCTTCTTCGCCTTTCTCTCCAGCCTCTTTCTATAAAACCAGGACATGTTAGAGCTGGATGAGGCCTCCAGGCTAGCCCCATGGGCCTACCCCTACCCCTAATCCTGCTCCCCACCAAGACCCTGGGGCAAAGACAGCAACCACAGGCCTGTTCCAGCTCCCACAGAATACAGTCTGCTCTCTGCACAGGATCTGAGGTCCAGGGTTCACAGGGAGGGCAGACAAAAGCACCCACTCTGCACAAGTGTGTCACAAGGGTTATGACTGAGGGGGTTTAAAGATGCCCTGGAGCCCATTCGAAGCTCAGGTTGCCACTTTGACCACTCAGACACTGTCACCCAGGACTCATCTAGATCCCTGAGCTACCACGGCCAGCCACCTGAGGCCCTTGTCCTCTCCCGTCACACCCCTTTGAAGGCTATCACCCTTCCCAAAGGAGGAAGAGAGCTTGATGCTCTCTCGCCTATAACAATACTTGGCAGGCTCTGGACTACCAATGTTCGAGGGTCCTAGAAAAATCCTCAAACTCAGACAACCGCAAATGGTACAACTGCAGCTACTTTCAGGGCAAAGGGTCTACAGCCTACTCCCGCCATCCTTCTGCTCAGGAGACCGACCACCTGGAGCCCTAGTCCGGAAGCAGTCCCAAGGTTGAAGGGACATCCTTGAAAGAGACGGGCTCCCTGTCTCCCTCCCTCTGCCTCTTCCGCTCCCGAGGACAGCCCTCCGGTGTCCTCGTCCTCGGTCAGCCCCAGGGGAGCAGGGCCGCTGGCGGGGCCATGGTTCAGCTGGAACAATGAACTTCACAAGGCAGCGCTCTCTGTCCCCTGCTGCTATCAGACTGCAAGCGGCTGCGCTGGCCCCGCTGAGACAAGCTGTCAGCACAGCGACCCGGGCCCCACCATCGCTCCCTGGCAACCCAGGAGTTAAAACCGATGACTGAGAAAGGGCAAGCCCACGGGCCTCCTGGAATTTGCCTATCCCTGAAAAACAGGAGTTTGAAGGCACTGCAAGATTGGGAGACACGGAAAACTAGAGAGAAAGAGGAGGATAAAGAGAAGGGAGACGAGCAAGATGGGAAACAGGGCCAAGTGGTTTCCTGAGCATCTCCGATCCCAGACACTTCTTATGGTAAGAGTCTATCCTGGGGATCAGAGGGCCGCTTCTCCTCTCCTCACCCTCAGGGAAGCAGTAGCATGGAAAATGGAAAGAGCTTTAGAGCCAGACCTTGGCTTCCATACTGCTTCCATTGCTTTCTAACTGTGTGATCTTAAGCAAATGACTTAAATCCTCTGAGCCTTAAGTCTTGCCATCTGTAAAAGGCAGGTACTGATGCCGCAAAGTGTTTTGTGAGAACAGAATGAGATGAAATGTAATCCAAGATCTTCTCAGGCTGCAGAGCTATTTGGCCACTCGCTTCCCTTTCATTCAAACAGAAGTTTTCTGAGAGGCAAAGAGTTATGAGCACACTTCATTCATTCATTCCTTCATTCCTTTATCCGAAACGTCTCCATTGAGGGGCCCCTACATGCCATGCCATGGGACTGTTATTATAAACAAAATGAAGTGGTTACTTTCATTCCAACTGCAGAGGAGAGACAATGAGAATATACAAAATGCCAAACAGAGACAAGTGCTATCAAAAATATATGTAAAGTCTGACATAGAAAGAGAAGGGCTGTTTTACACGGGATGGTCAAAGAAGGCATCTCTGCAAAGGTGGACATTTCACAGACATCTGAGAAAGCAGCCAGGTCAGTTCTGTTGTTATTTGGCGGTGGAGGAAGTATCCCAGAGAGGAAACAGGGAGGCAAAGGCCCTGGGACAGTAGCACGCTCAGGTTTTGTTCATAAGGAGAACCCTTATACATCGGGGAGAACAATGAAAGGCTCAGAGACCAAGGCATTGAGACTGACCGTCAAGAATGGGTAGTGTGTTTTTAACTTAATTTATTTATGTGGTTGCACTAGGTCCTCATTGTGGCACACGGGATCTTCGGTTGCGGCACATGGGATCTTTAGTTGCAGCACGCAGACTCTTAGCTGCTCCGAGTGGGATCTAGTTCCCTGGCCAAGGATGGAACTTGGGTCCCCTGCCTTGGGCGACGCCTAGAGTCTTAGCCACTGGACCACCGGGGAGGTCCCTTAGTAGTATTTAATAGGCACAGCTGGAAAGGAAAAGAACTCCAGACAGAGGCCTTCAGCCTTCATACTTTGGAATCTAGCTCAGTCTCCTACCCTGTGTTAAGAGAGAAAGAAGCCCCAAGAAAGACTTGCGATGGTCACACCACCAGTTAGTAGTCAAATTAGAGCAAGATCCTGTCCTCTTGATTCCCAGTCAAAGGCTTTGTGTAACCTAGCTTGTCCTTATAATTCAGAATACGTGCACATCTGCTCCCCAGGGAGGCTGTAAGCTCTCTGAGGGCAGAAGCCCACTTCTCACCAACCTTGGTGCTCTCCCGGGGCCTAGCAAAGGCCAAGGGCTACCCAGGAATTCTGACCTACCCTTGTTCCATCTTCATGGGGGTTTTCTGATCATACCAGTTGCCATGCCACCAGGCACTGTGCTGCAACTCTGCAGAAGTGCCACATGTGGTGATTAATACCCTGTAGCCTAGCAAGCAACTATAATTAGTACAGAATAGGAAATCAGGCATTGCTACTTAGTTTCATGTTACACTATGCTCCCCCACCATGCTTGCTCCCCCATCTCCCACCCTCTCCAGTTTCCCAGTCCCAGGTCAGAGGTGGCAGAGAGGAAGGATTCAGCCAAAACTTCCTTCCTTCCACTAATGTGTGGGTAGCACCTACGTGCCAGGCAGTAGAAAGACGGGCTTGCCACTGTTCCTGTCCTCAGGGAGCTTTTGCTCTCAAGGGAAGTGTTCTTCTCAGGCAGTTGCAATGATGGGAGTAAACAGAAGCTACAGAGGCAGCCCAGGAGAGGGGGTGCCTTCCAGAGTCAAGGAAGGCTTCCAGAGGAGGTAGCATTTGAGCTGGACCTGGAAGGATGGGCAAGCACATTCAAGGTTAAGCACGCAGGGAAAAGGTATTCCAGAAGCAGCTCCAAGAGAAATGGCCAAAGAGCAGTGTAAAAGTGGGGGATGAGCTGGGAGAAGGCTGAGCAGAGAGCTGGGATCCAGAGCAGGCAAGGCTGTTGGCTGTGAACTATCCCCCAGGGACCCAAGGGAGCTGAGAAAAAAGGTTAAGTAAGGCCCTGAGATTTCTGGCCAGCCCCAGGAGGTGAGTCCCAGAAGCAAAAGTCTTGGGCTCAGGAAAGATGAAGACAAGTCCCGAAACATTGTCTTGTGGGGAGCCAAGAGACCCAGATCTGAAGTGGCAGCAGGCAGAGCACCGATTTCTTCGCTTACACTCCTGGTTCCTGGAGGCTTGAGGGCACCTACCAGGATTCTGTCCAAGGGAATCCATGGTTGGGGATATTTTGCTTGAAGGCCAGAAGAAAAGTAGAGTCAGAAATGATGGAAGGTTGTTAATTAGGCTGTGATTTCCAGGAGCGCAGAAGCCGCAGACTCAAGATGTCTTGATAAATATTCGATGATCGGGTGGCAACTGCTTGAATAAACAAATTCTGGCAGCCATGTGGAGAATGGTTTGCAGCAGATGGAGACTAGAGGCAGAAAGACCACCAGGGAAGCTATTGCAACACCTGGAGGCAGGTGAGACAAAAGCGACAAGCCCCAAGGAGAGCCGCCTGGCCCCCAGTGAGGGGAGGATGTCCGAACCATCCTCAGGGAGGAAAGGATTCAGGAAGGCGATCAGCCAGCCTCCAGATCAGCCCCCGAGTCCTCACACCCTGCTGCTTTGTCTCAGGAAAGTACAAACAGGAGAATTGCTCCCCCAGGGCCTCCACAGATGCCTTCTGGGAGAAAACACAGCCTTAGACATTTGTAATCCCAATCACAGGGGATTAAAAATAGCGAATACAGCAGACTAGCTTCAGGCAGCCAGACTCAGTGAAGAAGCGGCATCCTGAGAACACAGAGGCATGTGAGGAGCCCAGGAGACAGCAGCAGGGCCTGAGGACTCAGGGCCGGTGGGGCCGTTGCCCCACAAGCCTGCAGGCGTAATATCTAGGTGTGATTAGTAGCTGCTGCAGGAGTTTCTGCTGTCTCGGCAGCCAGAAGAGGTCACGCCTGTCCTACCTGACCAACCTCTCTGGATCCAAACAGCTTTCCCAGCTTGGAAGATCATCATATTCCCAGGGGCTTAGGACTCTGAAGTCCTCATTGCTGATGACCCACCCCCCTTCAGACTGGATGCAAGACCTGACTTTCAGGATTCCTGACGCTGAGACCACATGGAATTCCCACCCCAGGATATCCAGCCTTCAATACAGGCTTTTAAGTCAGGTATGGTCTTCAACAACAAGTTTTCCTCCAGTCTTAACAGCAACTTAGTCCATAGGAGTGCAGCTTGGCTCACTCATATGTTCATTACTGAGCATCTGAGACCTTATATCACAGATGTCTAGCTCTAACCCTTCAAGCTAAGTATTATCCCCATTTTTCAAATGAAGATTCAGGTTTAGAAGAATGAAATGACTCTGTCCAGTATCACACAGTGGCACTCAGAGCTCAAATCCAGATCTGATTAACTCCAACATCAGACACCAGGTGCCTCTGTCTGGTCCTGTCTACCTTAGCTGAAACACAAGGAGCAATGATAACACGAACTCTTCTCTGGGTGAAAATTATACCATCAGTCTTGAATTAGGCCACCAGAAAGACAATTAGCTTTTTTTGAGTAGCTACCACAGGCCAAAATGTTCAGGTGGCCATTCACTAGGTTTTGTTTTCATTGTAGATTCTTTCATTGTGAATGCCTCTGGTCCAGCAATTGAGTTCAGTTCAGCCCAGTGTGGACGCAGGTCCCTCCCCGTTTCTTCTGCTCCAGACTCATGAAAGTCGGTTTTCTCAGATCCCCTCTGTTCCTCCAACCAGACCAGCCTGGAGCTGTCCCCAAGAACCACTTCCCCACTCTGACTGACTTCACCTCCAGCTACAAAGAAAATAGTAACTCCATTAGGTCCCTCAGCAACTTCTGCTCCAGGCCCAAGCTGAACTACACAACAAACGCCAGCTGGACACTGATTTCCTCTTACACTGTTATTCCTGCAAGATATCCTAGGTTGTTCGCCTCTCTGTAATTCTGTCTTACAAATTAACTCACCCTGGTGATGGAGAGAAAGACTATCACCCAACTGCATGAGTCAGAATGAAATCAGAAATGGACAAACTCAAAACAAAAGACACAGAGAAAATGATCAAAAGAAAGAAGGCAAGACAGTTAACTGGTCTAGAATTTCCCTCAAATCCCCATCCTCTAGACCCCGTTTCCCCAGGACATGCTGAGCCAACCGACTCCAAAATAACCTTTCCTCAAGAAAGCTGGCTCTCAACTAAAGTCCCCAAACAAATCAGCTCCCTTGGAGAATGAATGACTTCACTTGGCAACCAGAAAGAGGCACCACCCCCAAATTGCTGTGTAAACTGGAAGGGCCCATGTAGGTCAAGTGAGCCTTAAATTCCTCATCCATACTCTCAAAATAACAAGCTTAGCCTTGCCTACCTTACAGGGTTATTTTGAGGATCCAGTAAGATCTTGGATACAAAAATGTTTTGGATATTGGGAGAGGAAGATGGGAAGGAGAAAGGCAATAAGATATAGAAATCAATAGGGGATGTTTGAGCTCAAGCAAGGCCGTATGGTGACCCCCTCCAATCTGGCACGTAGTATTCATTCTGAAAAATTCTAGGGTACTGGCTGTGCTTTAGGGCAGAAGTGCCAGTGTGGGGAAGTGGAGTCCTAAACTGCATGCTTCAGTATTGTTCGGATTACATGCAGACCAGGCTGACCCTCTCCTTAATACCACCAGAAGAGAGAGCTGCAGGACTCGGAGGAGCACGTGCTCTGAAGACAAAGACTTGGAGCCCCAGCTACGTCACCTGCTTAGCTGCGTGACTTCTCTGAGCCTTCATTTCCTTGTGTGCACAATGGGGACAGGATACCTAAGTTATAGGATTGTTGCAGATTTGTAAGAATTATGTTAAATAACTTGTGCAAAGTGCCTGACATTAATGGTAGTTGTTCTTATTATTATGAATAATAATAATCCCCCTTTGCCACTGCCTCATCCCTAAACATGAGGAGGCAGCACTGAATGGCTATTAATGAGAAATCCACAATCCACCTTACAACAGGCAGTCAGTGGGCCCTCAACAAGCTCACTAGGCATGAAATTGAGCAAGAATATTTTTGCGTCGACTTGAAAGCTAATGAGTAATGAGGTTCTAACAAGGAAAGGAAAGGGTGCCTGTGGGGTTCCCATGTTGGTGATGGGGGTGGGGGATCAGAAATGCAAGTGCAAAGAGGAAGGACACCTGGGAGGCAAACGCTCAGATCCCAAAAGCCAAAGACTTTGGCCTGGTAGTGTCCAGACAGACAAGCTCCATGAGCCCACTGAACACTCCTTTCCAGCCCAGGATTAAATGCTCGACAAACTGCAGCTTTGGTCATTTCCAAAACTAGAAACTGGAAATCCTGGATTTCCAGGCTTGACAGGGTGAGAAGCGTTGGCTCCGGTAATTCTAAGAGATGGTCCCCATGCTCTCTAGGGGCCACCCCAGAGGGAGAGCAGCTAGGAAACAGCTTCTATAGCCACAGCAGATAACTGACTTTAGAGCTCCCTGGAAGAGGGTCTCAGGGCAGAACTTGACTATGAAAGAAAGCAAGGGAAAGAGAAGGAAGGGGGGAAAGGCTGGGACGGACTGACTCACAGTTTTAGTGGACAGGATAGCCTGAAGAGAGAGAGATAATGGAGGGGGAGGTGCAGGAGATGGCACAGCAGAAGGGCAGACATGTTCCTGATCGTATTCATGAAGGCAGACCGCAAAGGAAGGGCAGGAACGCCTCTTGGGCATCACACCTTTCTTTATGATGGGGCAGTCTACTAGGATGGTCATAGATATCAGCTCATCTAAGCCTCACAGCATCCTTGTTAGGGCAGTAACTTACCACCATCTTCCACAGGTAAGAATCCTGAGATTTGAGCTATCATCTGGTTTATTAACTTTTGGTTTTGATTCTCTAACTTTTCAGCAAAGCAGTAAGTTTTGATATTTAGATATTCTGACACGTGCGAAAGAAAAATGCCACCACTTTATGACTGGACACAGTAGTTTTTCCCCACTATTCCAGCTAGTGGTTCTCTTTTCTTCAGCCCTTCTCTTTTATCTATGAGTTTCCCACCCCTTATTGGTTAAAAAGACATATATATTCTTATCTAAATGCTTAGATGCAAAAGCAGACATCACAGAACCCGTTTTTTCAAAACTATACCAGCACATGTTTTTAAAGGAGGTTAAAACCCCTAGGTTACAAAATTCAGTACCTTTCTTAAGACTTCTGGACTTTTCTTCAGCTCACTCTGAATTTTCATTTGGAGACAACCCAGTGCCTCTGCTTTAACCTTGACCTTCTCAAAGTCACATGCCCCCTCCTCCAAGCTCCTTCCCCATCAGTAGCAGCTATTCTTTCTCCCCCACTCCCTTTTTGGTTCTGCCACCAACTGTTTAGTTCCCCCTACTGAGGCTGTTCAAGTCAATCAGAGGAAAAGCCTTAATTTGCCCTTCAACCTTCCTAATTTGAAAGTGCCTGCATTCTTTCCCCTCACACAGAAGACAGTAACAAGGGGATAGAACAGTCCCTACACCACCCTCCAACCACAAAGTTTCATCTTCCAAGTTGGCGCTATTTGGCCTTTTAGAAAGACTCCCCTTCCTGACTCACTGAGTGCCTGTGCCAAGGAGCTATACCAGGCAGACCTCCCCACTCCAAATTAACCTTCATGAGCTCAAATTTTATCTCAGGAAGATAGAGTTTAATGCCTCCTTGTCCAAAACATTTTCCCAGATCTTCCCACTGAGGACCATCTCTTCCCCTCAATTGCCATGCTTTAGCAGAACCCACTGCAGTACGCTTGCCTGGAGAATCCCATGGACGGAGGAGCCTGGCGGGCTGCAGTCCATGGGGTTGCTAAGAGATGGACACGACTGAGTGACTTCACTTTGACTTTTCACTTTCATGCATTGGAGAAGGAAATGTCAACCCACTCCACTATTCTTGCCTGGAGAATCCCAGGGACAGGGGAGCCTGGTGGGCTGCCGTCTATGGGGTCGCACAGAGTCGGACACGACTGAAGCGACTTAGCAGCAGCAGCAGCAGCAGCATGACATTTGAAGCCCTATGATCATTACAGCAACACTAATTCTGATTTTTTTACTTTTTCCCCTATACTCTTTGCCTCCTAATCAAACCAAACCTCAAAACAGACCCTAAAGGATGTTTAATTTCTGACTTTTCTACATTCTTAGACTGTTACGATATGGTTAACATGAAAATATCATTAAAAGCATCTGAGGAAGAATCTAAGACTCCGGGGGGCTATTAACTTTTCATGTTCAGCAGATGAGTTTGAGTCTATTCTTAGCTAGTCTTTTCAGTTAATGAGTGAGTTGATTCCTGAGAGTTGCTACCTGAGAAGTAGCAATGGTGGTCACCTTAAGACTCTGTTACTGAGAAAATACGGATACTGTGTAATCATGAGTTATGAAGGGAGAGAAAACAGGACTTCTACAAAGGCATTATTTGCATTTGCATCACCAATTGCATTCAATGTTCACTCACTCAGCACATTCAGAGATTCAATACATTCATCCAGCTATTACTGAGCACCTACTATATGCCAGATGCTGGAGATACAATGGGATGTAGGGAAGACAATGTTCCTGGCTTTCACAGAGCCTACATATCAACTGGAAAAATGGACAGGGGTCAAGAAAATAAATAAGATAATTTCAGATGGTGCTGTACGCTGGCAGGGAGCACTGCTGCAGAGGCGGCACTGGGCAGGGGACACGGGGATGGCCTCTCTGAAGAGGCAACACGCGAACTAAGACCTGAATGTTGAGAAAGGTCCAGACCAAAGATCAGAGGAAAGAATGTTCCAGATGGAAGAAACAACTAGGGAAAGATCTTGAGGGAACAATATGTTTGGAGTATCTGAGGGCTAAAGTTGGCTGGACCAGAGTGTGCAGACAGATGGTAAAACCAAAAAGATGCGCTGGAATGGGGAGCGCCACCTCCTTCAGGCATGGCAAGGAGTCTGGATTTTATTCCAAGTGCAAAGGGTAGCCAGAGAAAAGGTTTAAGCAAAGCAGAACTGGATTCACATTTTTAAAAGATCACTCAGCTGTTGTGTAAAGAGTAGACCCAGGAAAGTTAGAGCAAGGGCAGTCAAGAAGCTCTCCTGATCCGTCAGTCATGCAGGCACATGGTGAGGGTGGCCTTGCCTGATAGTGGTAATCACCAATTAACAAAAAAGTAGATGAGCCAAGAATGTATTTCAGAGATAGCAGCAACAGGACTGGGTGATGAATTCAATGTGGAGATGTGAAAAAGAGCAGACAAATCAAATGTGAACCCAGTTTGGGGATTCTGAATATATTAGACCCCCACTACTAACACAAGAGGAGACTAGAGTAGGGACAGTTTGAGGGTGGCATTGGGAAAGTCAAGAGTTCTGTTTTAAAACATGGTGTGTATGTATAAAACACCTGCTAGACACTCAAGGAGTTAAAAGTTCATTCTGGGCCTCATGGGAGGGTCTGCAGCTGAAGATCTAAGTTGGGGAGTCATTGACATATAATCTTAAACCATAAGTCTGCCTGAGGTTATGGAAATAAAGTTTTTTAGTGCCCAATACCTAGCTTAGGCTTGCAAGAGATCACTGAAAAGGGCTCATGAGGCAGAAAGAAAACCAGAAGATGGTAGTGTCAGCCCAGCCATGGAGAGGGAGAGATTAACCCATGTTTAATGACCATTCAACTCTCAGCACAATCAATGCTGATCCTGGGCCAGGCACTGGGATCACGGTGGTGAACAAGACACTGCCAGACCCTCAAGGAACTTACAGTCTAATGGAACTGTGAGCGGCACCCAGAGAATGGGGAATTTAAATTTTGTTTCTTGGCACTATAGCTTCTGATTCAATTACAACACTAGAGCAAAGCAGAACGTAGTCCAACTGAAAAAGAAAGTTAAAGCTACAGGTAATCATTGTTGGAGTCCTCCCATTTTATGTACAGATCAGTAGGTGTTTAAACATTGGCTGTGGCACAACCTACCAGTTATTGAACTTGTACTCTGTTCAACTTCTATGAGACTTTGAAAGTCTTGCAAGTAAGACGTGCAAGAAGGGGACTATCATCAGCTGTCCAGTGGCATTTAGTATTCCCAGAAAACAGTCTGAAAATTGAGAGGACCGAGAGAAGGGGATCCACCACCCTGAATGCTCTGTTATACCTCGATACAAGTGCACAAGTTAGACAAATGATGTGAACAGCTCTGAAGACAAATGGTAGCCCCTAAGGGAAAATCCATGAAGTTCACTGGGATTGGATCGAGGCAGTCATTACTGAATTTTCTGGATCATAGTAATGGAGTGGAATTTACAAAATGGGATTTAGATACATTTCTGATGGAGTGTAGAGACTGTCTGTCACCCTTCAGCCATTCCCTTTGTCCTGCTTCTCCTGATTCTCTGTCCCTGGGCTCCTGCAGAGCCACACTGGTCATCACAACACAGGAAATCCTAAAGACCTGAGGAAACAGCCCAAATTTGTGTGTCAACACTGCTGCTGGCAAAGCAGCTTACAGAAAAAGCTTGTACAATATTAGATACACAAGTTACGTACATAGAGTGCCCTGAGGGAAGGAAAGGATGCGACAATGAAAGAACTGGTGAAACTTCCCTCCTTCACAAGCCAGCTTAAGCAAGCGAACGGACAACATTTAAGCATCTCACCGTGGTAGAAGTGAGTAATTATTTGGCCATCAATAAGCAAGGGAGGTGGAATGCTGACTCATGGCATTCTTCCTATTGCAGCCATTTTGGATTGTTAGCCAGAAACACGAAATGGCTCTAAATCAAGAGCTGGGAGACCAGACGACCTGAGGAAGTGCACATCAAGAGCAGAGAAGTCAAGCAGGAGGGCGTGAGGGTAACTGGTGCATTATGAACGTTCTTGCACCAGAATTTCTTTTAGATATTAATTTTGTTTTGTGGCTTTCTGTATTTCTCCCTCTCCCTCCAATTTCAACCTGGTAACCTTAGTGTTTTAAATTCTCACTTCGGGGATATTGTCATGATGAAAAGCGGAAGCAAAATGAACCCATGGTTGTTGGGGAAAGCAAAAAGCCATCCAGTCACATTCTGGAGGTAGAGTAGGAAGGTGCCTGTGAGAAACAAGGAAGTGAGGAAAAAGGTTTCCCAGGTCTAGGAAGGTGGCAAAGTGCAACGTCCCCTTGAGCAAAAGGGGACCAGACTCTGTTGCCTATCAAGGTACTAGGAAGGTGGCAAAAGCCGAAAAAGGAACAAGAGATCTCATTCCTGCTCCTTCCTGAGCATGAAACGGAGGAAAAGCCGCTGGCCCTGATGTGCACAGACGTGTCCAGTCGTGACTGGGGAGTCACCATGCCTTGGCCCGCTGTGACCTTGGAGCCATTCAGTAGCAGGGAGCTGCAAGAATGACTGTGGTTGAAGTTCAAAAGTAAAGTCACGGACGTGACCTATTAGCAGCTGACATAAGCAACCAGTTAGAATCATCAGAAATGGAAAACACTCTTACTGGACTTTACAAGTCTGCCATCATCTTAATCCAAAACCTCAGTACTTTCATATACCATCTACTTATAATAGAATGAGCTAACAAATTAACTATGCCCTGATTTGAGGGTGGAGGAACTTCTCTTTATATCCCTTCCTAGGAATCTAGGAAAGAAACTTAAAGTACAGCAGTGAACAGCAGACTTCTCTTTTCTCACTCCTCCAGGTAGCCCCTCATACAATGTACAAGTGATTTCTCTCTCATCTAAATTTTGGTTGGTTCCTTTAGGCTGAACTTCCCTGGGCAGTCACCCTTTGGTGGGATCATTTCATCTCGGGATTTGAAAAATATATATTGCAAACTTGATTTCATTATCTCCTCAGTCAGGCTCCAGTGAACAGATTCACACACACACACACACACACCAAGTTCCTAAGGAAGAGATTTCAAAGCTCAATTGCTGCTTAATTCCTTTGCAATAAGCAATGTGCCAGCCCAAGTTCTTCTTGGAAAGGCAGTACAATGATGAGATCAGAATAGAATATTGCTGAGTAAACACAGAATCAGAAAAGACAAAGTATTGTCTTGCTCAAAGGATATTAGAATCAAATATATATATATAGCTTGGGGTAATCCTCTTATCTGAGATAACTGACAAGATAAAACTATCCTATCAGATATTCACTGATAACAAGTCATGCTATATTAATCAAATTTCTGATTTTTGGAAGGGGGAGGAAGATTAAGAACAGGCAGAAACAACAACCACATTTTATTTTATAACTTGACCAGGAAAGGGTTTGACGAAGTGTCTCATAATATGCACACCAACCAGGCAGAAATATGTATACAGGATGACAGGACAACCAGGTGAGCCCGTCACTGTGTGATTAACCACAGTCGTATTCTGCTTGGCTTCATCACTCTCAACACTTTTTTATATCACAGCAACAAAGACAAACAGAGCGTCCCTCAATATATGCTAATTTCACAAAAAAGAGAGGTAGAGCTGATATAAGCTGACTGAATTAAGACTCAGAACTATCTCAACCGACAGGACATTAATCTAAAATAATGAAATTTACTAAGGCTAGTTGGTAAATCCTACACTTAAATCAACCTGCATTCTGTGTAAAATGGAAAGCCTAGCTTAACAGCCTTTCAAATTTCTAGAAAAATGGAACAAATAACAGGGATATTTAATGACCTAGACCAAGTCCAGAGAAGGGTGAGCAGAACTGTAAAAGAACTTAAAATTATATTTTATGAGGAATGGTTAGGGTAGAGGAGAAGCATAATATAAGGAGCCAATAAGATATACAATAATTACTGGGGACATCTGTTTTCTCTCTTGGAGTATGCAAGAGACTGGGGGGCTTTTATAGGGTACTGAAGGGTAAACAAGAACCCACGGGCCCCAGTTACAAGGAAAGCAGATTTCAGTTCAATAAAAATAACTTTAAAAAATAATCACAACTATCCTGAAGCAAAATAAACTGCCTGTGAAGTTGGGAGCTCTNTGATGAATTCAATGTGGAGATGTGAAAAAGAGCAGACAAATCAAATGTGAACCCAGTTTGGGGATTCTGAATATATTAGACCCCCACTACTAACACAGAGGAGACTAGAGTAGGGACAGTTTGAGGGTGGCATTGGGAAAGTCAAGAGTTCTGTTTTAAAACATGGTGTGTATGTATAAAACACCTGCTAGACACTCAAGGAGTTAAAAGTTCATTCTGGGCCTCATGGGAGGGTCTGCAGCTGAAGATCTAAGTTGGGGAGTCATTGACATATAATCTTAAACCATAAGTCTGCCTGAGGTTATGGAAATAAAGTTTTTTAGTGCCCAATACCTAGCTTAGGCTTGCAAGAGATCACTGAAAAGGGCTCATGAGGCAGAAAGAAAACCAGAAGATGGTAGTGTCAGCCCAGCCATGGAGAGGGAGAGATTAACCCATGTTTAATGACCATTCAACTCTCAGCACAATCAATGCTGATCCTGGGCCAGGCACTGGGATCACGGTGGTGAACAAGACACTGCCAGACCCTCAAGGAACTTACAGTCTAATGGAACTGTGAGCGGCACCCAGAGAATGGGGAATTTAAATTTTGTTTCTTGGCACTATAGCTTCTGATTCAATTACAACACTAGAGCAAAGCAGAACGTAGTCCAACTGAAAAAGAAAGTTAAAGCTACAGGTAATCATTGTTGGAGTCCTCCCATTTTATGTACAGATCAGTAGGTGTTTAAACATTGGCTGTGGCACAACCTACCAGTTATTGAACTTGTACTCTGTTCAACTTCTATGAGACTTTGAAAGTCTTGCAAGTAAGACGTGCAAGAAGGGGACTATCATCAGCTGTCCAGTGGCATTTAGTATTCCCAGAAAACAGTCTGAAAATTGAGAGGACCGAGAGAAGGGGATCCACCACCCTGAATGCTCTGTTATACCTCGATACAAGTGCACAAGTTAGACAAATGATGTGAACAGCTCTGAAGACAAATGGTAGCCCCTAAGGGAAAATCCATGAAGTTCACTGGGATTGGATCGAGGCAGTCATTACTGAATTTTCTGGATCATAGTAATGGAGTGGAATTTACAAAATGGGATTTAGATACATTTCTGATGGAGTGTAGAGACTGTCTGTCACCCTTCAGCCATTCCCTTTGTCCTGCTTCTCCTGATTCTCTGTCCCTGGGCTCCTGCAGAGCCACACTGGTCATCACAACACAGGAAATCCTAAAGACCTGAGGAAACAGCCCAAATTTGTGTGTCAACACTGCTGCTGGCAAAGCAGCTTACAGAAAAAGCTTGTACAATATTAGATACACAAGTTACGTACATAGAGTGCCCTGAGGGAAGGAAAGGATGCGACAATGAAAGAACTGGTGAAACTTCCCTCCTTCACAAGCCAGCTTAAGCAAGCGAACGGACAACATTTAAGCATCTCACCGTGGTAGAAGTGAGTAATTATTTGGCCATCAATAAGCAAGGGAGGTGGAATGCTGACTCATGGCATTCTTCCTATTGCAGCCATTTTGGATTGTTAGCCAGAAACACGAAATGGCTCTAAATCAAGAGCTGGGAGACCAGACGACCTGAGGAAGTGCACATCAAGAGCAGAGAAGTCAAGCAGGAGGGCGTGAGGGTAACTGGTGCATTATGAACGTTCTTGCACCAGAATTTCTTTTAGATATTAACTTTGTTTTGTGGCTTTCTGTATTTCTCCCTCTCCCTCCAATTTCAACCTGGTAACCTTAGTGTTTTAAATTCTCACTTCGGGGATATTGTCATGATGAAAAGCGGAAGCAAAATGAACCCATGGTTGTTGGGGAAAGCAAAAAGCCATCCAGTCACATTCTGGAGGTAGAGTAGGAAGGTGCCTGTGAGAAACAAGGAAGTGAGGAAAAAGGTTTCCCAGGTCTAGGAAGGTGGCAAAGTGCAACGTCCCCTTGAGCAAAAGGGGACCAGACTCTGTTGCCTATCAAGGTACTAGGAAGGTGGCAAAAGCCGAAAAAGGAACAAGAGATCTCATTCCTGCTCCTTCCTGAGCATGAAACGGAGGAAAAGCCGCTGGCCCTGATGTGCACAGACGTGTCCAGTCGTGACTGGGGAGTCACCATGCCTTGGCCCGCTGTGACCTTGGAGCCATTCAGTAGCAGGGAGCTGCAAGAATGACTGTGGTTGAAGTTCAAAAGTAAAGTCACGGACGTGACCTATTAGCAGCTGACATAAGCAACCAGTTAGAATCATCAGAAATGGAAAACACTCTTACTGGACTTTACAAGTCTGCCATCATCTTAATCCAAAACCTCAGTACTTTCATATACCATCTACTTATAATAGAATGAGCTAACAAATTAACTATGCCCTGATTTGAGGGTGGAGGAACTTCTCTTTATATCCCTTCCTAGGAATCTAGGAAAGAAACTTAAAGTACAGCAGTGAACAGCAGACTTCTCTTTTCTCACTCCTCCAGGTAGCCCCTCATACAATGTACAAGTGATTTCTCTCTCATCTAAATTTTGGTTGGTTCCTTTAGGCTGAACTTCCCTGGGCAGTCACCCTTTGGTGGGATCATTTCATCTCGGGATTTGAAAAATATATATTGCAAACTTGATTTCATTATCTCCTCAGTCAGGCTCCAGTGAACAGATTCACACACACACACACACACACCAAGTTCCTAAGGAAGAGATTTCAAAGCTCAATTGCTGCTTAATTCCTTTGCAATAAGCAATGTGCCAGCCCAAGTTCTTCTTGGAAAGGCAGTACAATGATGAGATCAGAATAGAATATTGCTGAGTAAACACAGAATCAGAAAAGACAAAGTATTGTCTTGCTCAAAGGATATTAGAATCAAATATATATATATAGCTTGGGGTAATCCTCTTATCTGAGATAACTGACAAGATAAAACTATCCTATCAGATATTCACTGATAACAAGTCATGCTATATTAATCAAATTTCTGATTTTTGGAAGGGGGAGGAAGATTAAGAACAGGCAGAAACAACAACCACATTTTATTTTATAACTTGACCAGGAAAGGGTTTGACGAAGTGTCTCATAATATGCACACCAACCAGGCAGAAATATGTATACAGGATGACAGGACAACCAGGTGAGCCCGTCACTGTGTGATTAACCACAGTCGTATTCTGCTTGGCTTCATCACTCTCAACACTTTTTTATATCACAGCAACAAAGACAAACAGAGCGTCCCTCAATATATGCTAATTTCACAAAAAAGAGAGGTAGAGCTGATATAAGCTGACTGAATTAAGACTCAGAACTATCTCAACCGACAGGACATTAATCTAAAATAATGAAATTTACTAAGGCTAGTTGGTAAATCCTACACTTAAATCAACCTGCATTCTGTGTAAAATGGAAAGCCTAGCTTAACAGCCTTTCAAATTTCTAGAAAAATGGAACAAATAACAGGGATATTTAATGACCTAGACCAAGTCCAGAGAAGGGTGAGCAGAACTGTAAAAGAACTTAAAATTATATTTTATGAGGAATGGTTAGGGTAGAGGAGAAGCATAATATAAGGAGCCAATAAGATATACAATAATTACTGGGGACATCTGTTTTCTCTCTTGGAGTATGCAAGAGACTGGGGGGCTTTTATAGGGTACTGAAGGGTAAACAAGAACCCACGGGCCCCAGTTACAAGGAAAGCAGATTTCAGTTCAATAAAAATAACTTTAAAAAATAATCACAACTATCCTGAAGCAAAATAAACTGCCTGTGAAGTTGGGAGCTCTCCATCACAAGACTTTTCAGAACAGCTTGAATGGCTATCTGCTACAACCTGCTCCCCACCAGGAAACACACCAGTTCCCCCATCTGCAACTCAGGAGACCAAGGGGTCAGCTTTATAACAAAATATTAAGAACAATCCAAAGAAGTTGGACCAGGTCGAATTGCTGTTGGTCCTGCTCTGACCCAGGAAACTGGTCTTAGCATCTGGGCCTCTAGCACATTTAATTATGACAGGTCATTTCCTCAAACACTGGTTTCAGTAGATAAAGCAGTTGTTTTACTACTTGGACCTCAAAACAAGCTGGTATTTTGCTTTTCATTCTGTCCACTATTTCTTAAACTGGAGTCTTTTATCTATGAACCCCAGTCTTTATAGGTAGTTCTCCAAAACCACCCCCAAGGAAACCTGTCAAAACCCCAAACAGCTGTCAGCCGACATCAACACCTACTGCCCACTGCCAAGAGCCCTGATGCCAGCCGGTCATCAGTTTTAGAGCAACTAACAAAAATCCAACAAAGGTTTGCCAACAAAGGTCTGTCTAGTCAAAGCTATGGTTTTTCCGGTAGTCATGTATGGACGTGAGAGTTGGACTATAAAGAAAGCTGAGCGCCGAAGAATTAATGTTTTTGAACTGTGGTGTTGGAGAAGACTCTCTTAAGAGTCCCTTGGAATGCAAGGACATCAAACCAGTCAATTCTAAAGGAGATCAGTCTTGAATATTCATTGGAAGGACTGACGCTGAAGCTGAAACTCCAATACTTTGGCCACCTGATGCAAAGAACTGACTCACTGGAAAAGACCCTGATGCTGGGAAGGATTGAAGGCAGGAGGAGAAAGAAATGACAGAGGATGAGATAGTTGGATGGCATCACTGACTCAATGGACATGAGTCTGAGCAAGCTATGGGAGTTGGTGATAGACAGGGAAGCCTGGAGTGCTGCAGTCCTTGGGGCCGCAAAGAGCTGGACACAACTGAGCGACTGAACTGAACCGAACAAAATTCCTGATGAGTTGGACTTGAAGTTTCCTCCTATACATCAGGCACTCAGGATACAAAAATAGACACTTCTTGTCTCCGCAAACTCCCTATTCTGGTGGGAAAGTTGTCACCTTAGCACACTGTGTATGCCACTAATAGAGCATATGAAGGAAAAATTAGAACACAAATTATCCTCTGAAATACAGAGAAGTACAGTACAGTAGGTCCCCCAACCTTACCCACAGTTTCACTTCCTGAGGTTTCAGTTACTTGTGGTCAACCACAGTTTGAAAATATTACATGAAAAATTCCAGAAATAAACAATTCATAAGTTTTAAGTTGCACGCTGTTCTGAGTAGCATGATGAAGTCTCAAGTTGTCCACTCCTTCCCACCCTGGACGTGAATCATCTCTTTGTTCAAGGCATCCACACTGCACACACTACCCGCCCAGTTAGTATATGGAAGAAAGCCCAGTGTATATAGGGTTTGGTACTATCCAGTTTCAGGCGTCCACCGAGGGTCTTGGAACACCCTGGATACAAGGGAGGACTGCTGTAGTCAAAACTTCCTTCTTGATGTGGTGGAGGGGAAGGTTTTCAGGAAACGACTTCAGAGGACATGGCACCTGACCTTGGTTTTGAAGAATGAGTAGGATTTCCCCCCTGGAAAATGTGAAAGAGGAAGGCACTGCATTCTCTGTTGATGAACACAAAAAACAACCCCAAGGCACAAAATTCACCAGCGAACTCAGGAAATCGGACCACCTGGTCCACTCCGACTAGAGCAGCAGTGGCGGCTGCTGGCACCTCCGCGGGCCACCCGGACTCCAGGAGTCTGTTTGGTCCCCAGGTATAAGTCATTCGTGCTGTCGCATCCTGCTGTCAAAGCAGAGCCGACGCAGCACAGCAGCAGACTAGATCAAGGTTTCTCAGTGCCAGACGGTGGCCTGTCTGCTGCCCAAAACAAACCGTGAAAACAATGTTTGCTCCGAGATTATATTCTTCCTCTTTTTATGGAGTAAAAGACCCTTTTCTTTTGTAAACTGATGGTGACTGTAGATCAGTTTAGATTTCTAATATTCTGACCTAAAAAAATCTTAGTCTTCCAAATTTTAGAGGGGATAGTTTGCTTTTTGTCAATCCATGTCTGGGAACCACCAGCAGAGAAGAGAGGTACCTCCCTACACATACATTTCCAAAACCCAGGATCTTCATTCCAGACTCCTAGCCCCGCCAAAGGTCCTCTTCTCCATGGGTCAGATTAGGGTCTGCTGAGCAATTCCCCTTTTTCTGCAGTCACGATTATGCGGCCTCCCAGCAACAATGCTGCAATTCCCAGAGGCCAAATTGCTGTGGAGTAACATTGAGACTATTGAGTTTCTGATTAACTTGAGTGGCCTCTTCATGACATTTACAACATGTAACAGATCAGCTCTGAGCAAAGAGATCAATCTGAACAGATTTTACAGATGGCGAATCTCATCTATTGCCTTTAAAGTGCTAGTTATCTTTCACTGAAGCAGTAGTAACTCTTCTCTGTTGCAGCTCTGTTTTAAGGTCCACCAATATATTTAAAAGACGCTTACTCCTTGGAAGAAAAGTTATGACCAACCTAGAGAGCATATTCAAAAGCAGAGACGTTACTTTGCCAACTAAGGTCCGTCTAGTCAAGGCTATGGTTTTTCCAGTGGTCATGTATGGATGTGAGAGTTGGAGTGTGAAGAAGGCTGAGCGCCGAAGAATTGATGCTTTTGAACTGTGGTGTTGGAGAAGACTCTTGAGAGTCCCTTGGACTGCAAGGAGATCCAACCAGTCCATTCTGAAAATCATCCCAGGGATTTCTTTGGAAGGAATGATGCTAAAGCTGAAACTCCAGTACTTTGGCCACCTCATGTGAAGAGTTGACTCATTGGAAAAGACTCTGATGCTGGGAGGGATTGGGGGGCGGAGGAGAAGGGGACAACCGAGGATGAGATGGCTGGATGGCATCATGGACTCGATGGA
>SJYW01022049.1:390311-404594 GCA_006410735.1 Raphicerus campestris | reverse complement strand
AAAAAAAAAAAAAAAAAGCCCCCTCTGCCTTTTCTACTTTCTTTCTGCATTTGTTTTGCTAAACCCCACAAGTCTTCCACCACTAAAGAGTGGACTAGAGAAAAAACCAGGGCTGGGGTGGCAAAGAGTCTAGGAAGGATCTAGGAACTTCCTTGGTGGTCCAGTGGCTAAGATTTCATGCCCCCAACATAGGAGCCCTAGGTTCGATCCCTGGTCCTGGAACTAGATCCTACATGCTGCAACTAAGAGTTCACGTGCTGCAGCTAAAGATCTGACATGCCACAACTAAGACTCAATGCTGCCAAATTAACTTTTTTTAAAAGATTAGGAAGAATCTAGAAAAGGAGTGATGGCTCTGCCTACCTTCTGTCAGAACTGAGATAAAGAGAGCAGATTATACCTGGGCACTGTTCAGAGGCAACCCCCTTGCAATTAGGTCAATCATTCCCCCCAGACAGTACATCCAGATGTTTCCATCAGGATCAAGGCACAATAGAGAAAGCCCACAGTAAGAATGAGTTTCAAGTGGAGCTGAGAAGCCCTCACTCTCTTCCTCCTCCTCCCGCCTCCCATTCCTTCTCTTCCCCTCTCCAGTCCCAGATTTCTCTCTCTACACTGCCGGAGTTTTTTGACAGGGTCTCAGAGGGGGTCTGACTTCCTTTCTTCATTTGACTCCTAACCCCAGCACTCCTCACACTCAAGCCCTGTCACAACTCTGTCTTCTGGGCTGTCCACCAAAAGCCGAAAAGTGCAGGCTTTCTCTCTATTATGTTAGACCCCCAGGGAGAGAGCCAGAAAAGGCAGCACAAGGCGCAGAGCCCCTCGCGCCCCATGGCCCTTCCACATTCCCCAAGCAGACTGAGAACTGGGCACAGTGAATCCTGACTAGGTTCAGGCCTACTTCTGTNTGTTTTTCCCTTTGCACCTTTAAAAGGCTCTGAAAACCTGGTAAATATAACTGAATCATCAATCTTTTTGAGGGGTGGACTGCACAGGTGGGGAAACTTGGAGGACTTGATAGGTAGATGTCTTTTCTGGGTCTCCGTATTCCAGGCAATATCTGAGTTTTCTCTTTCTGGGTCTATCTTTCATGTTATATGATACTTTTCCCCTCTCAAGATGGAAACAAACCAGGGAAGCTATGAAAGGGGTAAGAGAAGGCGTCTGCCCCCACTCAGCCACCAGCACAGGCTTGAGTCAGCAAGAAGAGCCACCCCACATGTTATGCTTCATCTGGAAACGCTGCTTATGAATCTGCATCTTTCAGAAGAGGCTTTCTCCATTCATCAGAAACTCTCCATGTACCTCCTCTGAAGGAATAACCTCAGCCCATCCATGTCACTCAACTTGCCTTAATGTCCTCACCCATGACCTCACTTAACTAACACAAGGGTCGACCGTCTTCTAGACGCTCACCTTAGATTCTGGCCTGCCAAAGGAAAGCATTAACCATTCTATCTCCCAATTGCTCTCTGGCATATTTATTATTTTTCACCAATATAGTTATTAGATACAAACTCAAGGAGAATTGGATTCAGAGCCCAAAGTTCTCCTGGACAGACCAACAAAAAAAAAAAAAAAAGCCCCCTCTGCCTTTTCTACTTTCTTTCTGCATTTGTTTTGCTAAACCCCACAAGTCTTCCACCACTAAAGAGTGGACTAGAGAAAAAACCAGGGCTGGGGTGGCAAAGAGTCTAGGAAGGATCTAGGAACTTCCTTGGTGGTCCAGTGGCTAAGATTTCATGCCCCCAACATAGGAGCCCTAGGTTCGATCCCTGGTCCTGGAACTAGATCCTACATGCTGCAACTAAGAGTTCACGTGCTGCAGCTAAAGATCTGACATGCCACAACTAAGACTCAATGCTGCCAAATTAACTTTTTTTAAAAGATTAGGAAGAATCTAGAAAAGGAGTGATGGCTCTGCCTACCTTCTGTCAGAACTGAGATAAAGAGAGCAGATTATACCTGGGCACTGTTCAGAGGCAACCCCCTTGCAATTAGGTCAATCATTCCCCCCAGACAGTACATCCAGATGTTTCCATCAGGATCAAGGCACAATAGAGAAAGCCCACAGTAAGAATGAGTTTCAAGTGGAGCTGAGAAGCCCTCACTCTCTTCCTCCTCCTCCCGCCTCCCATTCCTTCTCTTCCCCTCTCCAGTCCCAGATTTCTCTCTCTACACTGCCGGAGTTTTTTGACAGGGTCTCAGAGGGGGTCTGACTTCCTTTCTTCATTTGACTCCTAACCCCAGCACTCCTCACACTCAAGCCCTGTCACAACTCTGTCTTCTGGGCTGTCCACCAAAAGCCGAAAAGTGCAGGCTTTCTCTCTATTATGTTAGACCCCCAGGGAGAGAGCCAGAAAAGGCAGCACAAGGCGCAGAGCCCCTCGCGCCCCATGGCCCTTCCACATTCCCCAAGCAGACTGAGAACTGGGCACAGTGAATCCTGACTAGGTTCAGGCCTACTTCTGTAAAAGCAAACACCTTCTCCAAGCAGAGAGGATTGATCTGAAATGCACAGTGTAAACAAACAGTTCTTCCTGCAGCTTACAGCGCTCTAAAAACACAATGCACTCTGCATATTAGCTGAGCTGTTTTTGATGGATCACAAGAACTTGGTTATCACCTTTCCCTAGACTGTCTAATCCACTTTTTCTGGTTTTACTTCTTTCCATGATTCTCCTCCTCTTGTCTGTTTTCTACCCCTACTAGCCCCCTCCTCCCATCTGAAGTTTTTTCCCCCCTCGGGAGAGCTGGGAGAGTGCAGGAGGTGAAGATAGCAGATGATTCAGAAGAACTTTCCCAATCCCTAAACCTCAGAACCTCAGGTGCCCACACACCACGTGGCCCCATAGGAGGTGCAGCGAAGAGACAGTCCCTAGTACTTCCTACCATTGCATGGTTCTACCTAACTGGACGCGTCCCTGCTTACTTGCCAGAAGATCATCCATATACTATAGAGCTCTCATCAAAAGACCATCACTGGTAGGTTCTTCCAGTACTTTCCTAAACAACTCTGGAGGTCAACCAGGTCTGTTACAGCAGCCAAACATAGGCACTTTAGACTCCAGCTTGCTGAGGACCGCCATGACCCTGCCTTCCCCTTAGTTTTCTCCACCCCTCCACCACAAAACCAGAAGCTTATCAAGTATTTCTATCCTATCAGATGTTGCTATGTTATCAGTGTTTCCATGTACAGTTCTGAACTTGAAAATTTTTTCAACTGTCCCTCATTGAAGTCTCTTTCCTGGCAATTTCTCCCTTGTAGCCACTTAACTTCATCTAACCCAATAACTGGGGAGGAACCAGAGGATGGGAGAAAAAGAGGTGGAAACTCTGGAGAACCAGAGAAAATGTGAGGATGAAACAAAAGCAGAAAGTGTCTGCTTTCTAGAGCATTCCAAGGGAACAGTCAGAGATGTGAGTCCTCTTGTTTGCTCATCCTCCCTTAAAAGGTAACTTGTATCTAGGAACATGATACTCCAAACCACCATCACAACTTGATGAGAAACTGTTTTGGCTTAGAAGTTTGTGCCCCACAATTCTGTAATAATGGGACCAAGTGGCCTTCGGGTAGGGCCTAGCATTCCCCTTGGGACTCTGGCCACCAGCCAGGACACACTCAGGCTACTTCAAGATGTATGCCATTCTCCAGCTTTCTTCTCTCCCCACCCAGGAAGCTTCTGTTGAAGCACATTTGACCCAGCTGAGGCTCAGTCCCCAGCCTTTCACTGGAGCCTCCTCTCAGGCTGACTAGCACGCATGAGTCACCTCGACACACAGCATCTTCAACTGCCTTGGAGTCAACCAACAGAGCTTGCCTGGGCTCTGCTACTGACATCCGTCATCTGTTTCCCAGCCACATACCCACAAGCCTGCCAATGTCCAAGGAGACTGTTGAACAGACCACTAGACTCCAGAGCTCGCCCAAGGCGGCCTCCCCACTTGCCCACACCCTTCTCCTTCAGGCCCATCTGCTCACTGTTTTGGCAGTTGCACAAATTCATTCTTTTAGATATTGAGTACGTTCATATTTTCTTTGAGGTTTAGTTTCTATTATTAGGCTCCAAACCTGTCTTCTCTGTGAAGAAATGGCCCTTCTTTTAAGAAAAATTAGTTTGAGAGAATTTGTATTTTCAGTATTAATTTTATAAAAGTATAAAGACTGGCTTCTGTAACCATCGGGAGGATGGCCATGTGGAGACAGGCCACGCTGTTCTTAGGAACTTCCAAAAAGGGAACAAAGAGGAAAATGTAAGTTCAGGGCAGCATTTTCCTTCTTTGGCCAATGACCTGACAACTCTGCTCCGTCTATCACAGTTACAGCCTGACTCCCTTCCGACTCCAAGAAAGACTTCTGCATAGGTTGGAAGTAGAAGATAACAGGGACTTGCATCCAAACTAGTCAAGGTTCCTCTGTCCGTGGAAATTCTGCAGATAAGAATACAGGAGTGTGTTGCCGTGCCCTCCTCCAGGGGATCTTTCCAACCCAGAAATTGAAGCCAGGTCTCCTGCATGGCAAGCAGATTCTNTTTACTTCTTTCCATGATTCTCCTCCTCTTGTCTGTTTTCTACCCCTACTAGCCCCCTCCTCCCATCTGAAGTTTTTTCCCCCCTCGGGAGAGCTGGGAGAGTGCAGGAGGTGAAGATAGCAGATGATTCAGAAGAACTTTCCCAATCCCTAAACCTCAGAACCTCAGGTGCCCACACACCACGTGGCCCCATAGGAGGTGCAGCGAAGAGACAGTCCCTAGTACTTCCTACCATTGCATGGTTCTACCTAACTGGACGCGTCCCTGCTTACTTGCCAGAAGATCATCCATATACTATAGAGCCCTCATCAAAAGACCATCACTGGTAGGTTCTTCCAGTACTTTCCTAAACAACTCTGGAGGTCAACCAGGTCTGTTACAGCAGCCAAACATAGGCACTTTAGACTCCAGCTTGCTGAGGACCGCCATGACCCTGCCTTCCCCTTAGTTTTCTCCACCCCTCCACCACAAAACCAGAAGCTTATCAAGTATTTCTATCCCATCAGATGTTGCTATGTTATCAGTGTTTCCATGTACAGTTCTGAACTTGAAAATTTTTTCAACTGTCCCTCATTGAAGTCTCTTTCCTGGCAATTTCTCCCTTGTAGCCACTTAACTTCATCTAACCCAATAACTGGGGAGGAACCAGAGGATGGGAGAAAAAGAGGTGGAAACTCTGGAGAACCAGAGAAAATGTGAGGATGAAACAAAAGCAGAAAGTGTCTGCTTTCTAGAGCATTCCAAGGGAACAGTCAGAGATGTGAGTCCTCTTGTTTGCTCATCCTCCCTTAAAAGGTAACTTGTATCTAGGAACATGATACTCCAAACCACCATCACAACTTGATGAGAAACTGTTTTGGCTTAGAAGTTTGTGCCCCACAATTCTGTAATAATGGGACCAAGTGGCCTTCGGGTAGGGCCTAGCATTCCCCTTGGGACTCTGGCCACCAGCCAGGACACACTCAGGCTACTTCAAGATGTATGCCATTCTCCAGCTTTCTTCTCTCCCCACCCAGGAAGCTTCTGTTGAAGCACATTTGACCCAGCTGAGGCTCAGTCCCCAGCCTTTCACTGGAGCCTCCTCTCAGGCTGACTAGCACGCATGAGTCACCTCGACACACAGCATCTTCAACTGCCTTGGAGTCAACCAACAGAGCTTGCCTGGGCTCTGCTACTGACATCCGTCATCTGTTTCCCAGCCACATACCCACAAGCCTGCCAATGTCCAAGGAGACTGTTGAACAGACCACTAGACTCCAGAGCTCGCCCAAGGCGGCCTCCCCACTTGCCCACACCCTTCTCCTTCAGGCCCATCTGCTCACTGTTTTGGCAGTTGCACAAATTCATTCTTTTAGATATTGAGTACGTTCATATTTTCTTTGAGGTTTAGTTTCTATTATTAGGCTCCAAACCTGTCTTCTCTGTGAAGAAATGGCCCTTCTTTTAAGAAAAATTAGTTTGAGAGAATTTGTATTTTCAGTATTAATTTTATAAAAGTATAAAGACTGGCTTCTGTAACCATCGGGAGGATGGCCATGTGGAGACAGGCCACGCTGTTCTTAGGAACTTCCAAAAAGGGAACAAAGAGGAAAATGTAAGTTCAGGGCAGCATTTTCCTTCTTTGGCCAATGACCTGACAACTCTGCTCCGTCTATCACAGTTACAGCCTGACTCCCTTCCGACTCCAAGAAAGACTTCTGCATAGGTTGGAAGTAGAAGATAACAGGGACTTGCATCCAAACTAGTCAAGGTTCCTCTGTCCGTGGAAATTCTGCAGATAAGAATACAGGAGTGTGTTGCCGTGCCCTCCTCCAGGGGATCTTTCCAACCCAGAAATTGAAGCCAGGTCTCCTGCATGGCAAGCAGATTCTTTACCATCTGAGACACCAGGGAAGCCCCCAACAAAGAGAAATCTAGGTTAAATCACAGGATTCCAAAAATCAGAGGGGCTGCCCAGAGGCTGGAGGAAATAGGAACTAAAAAACCTATAAAGATGAGCTTCGTGGGCAGACTAGGCTAGGCTCACCCTACTTGAGACGGGCCAAGGAGACACTGTAGTGGAGGAGACAGCCCCAGGGTCTGGGAAGAATCCATTTTCCACCAGAGCAAACGGAGAACAAGTCTGGAATGCAATCCAAAGAGCTAACAGCAAGTTTAGGATCAGAGCAGGTTCCAAACCAGCCAAAAGATCTCTTAGCCCCTGTATTTCACATTTTCTTATTTTTTCTTCTTAAACTTTTAATTTCTCTGTAAAAGTTCCTTTTGAAAAATTTCAGTCTCGTCATAGGCTGCTATGGGGAAAAGGCTCCGCCCACATCCATGGCAGTAATAGCACTCTCTGTCCCCTCTGCCCCACGCTTATCAGAGGGGCTTTGGAGAAGGAAAGGAGAACTGACCCGAGGAGGACGACAGTTAAGAAAATGCTTCCAAGCGCGAGAAATTTTTATTTCCTTTCAATCTGACATTACTGTTTCCTTCCACTCTCACCCAGAAAACACAACTCCTCACCCAAAACATTATTCCTGAATCTTAGAGGCATCAAGTTCCAATTAAAGTTCCAATTATGCCACAGGGAGAAGAAAGGATTGAAGGAGACCCATCTCAATTTCTTGTGGCCAAAAAGAAGACTTAATTATGCCATGAAATTCCTCCCTGAGGAGCAACCCTGGGCCGTCGCCTTCAGACTCTCTTAGTGCTCCCACCTGAGGCTCACTACCACGTCTACCCAGGGCTGTGCTCCTCTCACAACACATCTCCTCTCCTTTCCCAACCACATTTTTTCGGTAGTTTGAGGGGGTAAAGCTTCACGACTCCCTCCAGCCTCCTAACTCCACGTTGTATCCCCAGTTCTACCTTTTCCTGAATTTGCCCATATGGAAAGGGAAACGGGCGGACATTGTAGCTTGTCTCTCAGAAATGCTCTTCCTTAATGGTTTGGCAGCCAGCACAAACCACCGTCTCACTCCACTCCCTCATAAGCTAAGGAACCGTTCTTTAGCAAATAGAGGCACCCAACTCAAATTAAGCTCAGAAAGTACTGTGGTTGGAGTAGAGGGCTCTAAATTCTGGATTAAGAAGGAAGATATCCCTTGAGGATGAGCGTAATCACTAAGTTGAAGAGCAGAAAAGAGATGTAGAGAATCTGTTACTGCCTCAGTAACTGTCTTTCCACCTCTGAGGAGGGTTATCATCTAGGCTCAGTCTCTCCACAGCCCTGTCTCCTGTTTTTCAGTCCCTTCCCTCATCCCTGCTCCTCATTTTACTGTAAGTACATGAGTGACAACAGGCTAAGGAGGCTGAGAAGTCAAGTCTCACAGATAAAGACAGATGCAGGATATGGCCCAGGACAGCCAGAGGAAAGCAAATGATTCATTCATTTGGGGGCCCACCTGCCCTCTTCCCACAGGCTGTTTCTCCCTTCAGAATAAGTTTTCGCTGCCTACCTGACTTCCCCTCCTGATTCTCAGCCTCTTTACTGACCACCAGATCCCATTATATAAGAGGGAAGCCCTTGGGCATGGCATGTAAGATCAGGAGATAAGTAACTCCTGGCCGGTCAACCATCTCCCTTCATCTTGGACATTTTTCATATCTTGCTTGAGTCCCCAAGACAAGGCCACAGCAAAGAAAGGCATTCGTCTTCCCACATAAAAATCCAGTTTCCACTGTACACATACTTCCCACACATTGAGAGGGTTTAGCTGAGGGTGCTGAGGGTGCTGAGGGTGAGTAGTGGAAGCCACTTTCTAAATCCCCAGAAAACCCTCAACCCATTCTAAACATCACTGGCATTTTATTAGGACTATCTCAGGAGGAAGAACAAAAAGAGACCTCCTTAGGTGACCTGAAGACGAATCAGTTTAATGGGATTCTCTCCGATTTCTCTAGCACATGTGTTTGCCTCTTTCACGTCTGTTTATTTCCTCTTCTCTATCACCAACTCAAGCGTGATCTTCTCTGGCCCATACGGTTTCTCTCTGCGGAAGGGGTGAGTACCTTCCTCTACTATCAACAGTTGGCTGCAGGGCCCTGTTCAGCAGCTGTATCATCTTTGCCCAGGCCCTACTTCCTTCCCAGCCTCTTGTCTGAGTCCTGCTCAGTTTCTCAGAAGTATTTCTAGTCACTGTGGGCAAACCATCCAAGATCATCAAAAACTAGCCTTCATCGACAGCCAGCCAAATGCCCACCACATCCCCATCCCCCACCACAGTACTCCACTACATTCTCCATCCCAGGGCCAACAGCTCCTCTTGTGATACTATTACCGCTTGCCTTAGTGCCCCAACTGCAATGCCACTGTCTTGCCACATCCCACGGCTGCTCCAAAGCAGCTCATTTCACTCCTATTCAACTGCTTATTTAGCCCTTGATCCATGGGTGTGAAAAATCAGAGCATCTTCCAGAAGGTGATTGCCTAGATTTGGTTCTCCAACTACCCACTGCCTATCTCATTTGTCCCACTCATATCTGAAACCCATGATAAGATCATCAGGAACTGCCTGTGAGCATCAACAAGATTCTGAAGGGTTTATGTAAAACAGATCTGAACTTTAGTAAATGTGAGGCTTTCTGGAATCTTGAGATACTGAGAATGCTATAAATTTTCTTTATAAGTTAATAGAAACGTCTTTCGTGGAAACAGAAGTAGAAAAGACTTTGGAGACTTGGCAACTAAGTTATTTAACTATATTATTTAAGGGCTAGCTCTTAGCTCTCTCAGTCTGATGGTGGCACCTCTTGTCACTGGCCTCCATCTTGCCTCAGTCCTTCTCATCCTTGTCCTTTTCTTCTCTATCTCCTCTTGTTTCCCTCTGGCTGACCTTCTCTCCATCCTACTACCCTTTTTCTCCCAGGTACAATAGGCCAGAGCCCCTTAGCTTGGGGAGACTAGTCCACATGGCTTTGCACTTCCACTGTGGGTTCTCCATCCTTCAATAGATCCATATTAAGGGTAATCTGGGAACTCAGAAGGACTCTCTATTCTTCCTTCAACATCACCTTCTCTTAGCTACCTTAGCACTGCCAACTCTGCACCCCCCAGCAAATACCTCTGATTCAATAACTTGATAAAGGGAAACAGAGAAACTAGTGAGGATAGGAAAGACCAAGGGAAATGGAGTGCAACCTGGGGGTTCCTTTCTCTGTTCAGAACCGTCATGAGCTGTACTATGTACTCCCCAGAATATTCAGGAGCCTCCAGTGATATACACCTTCCCTGTCAAAGAGAAAATGATTTGTTTCAGGGTCTGTTGGGGGAGTCTTTCTCTCTCAGCCCTTAAAGACCAGTGGTCCCTGAGAAAGCTGACACTTGTGACAATGACTGGTGGGAATTTCCAATGGAGTCTTGAATCTAACCATTCCCTCTTCCCAAGAGAGACAACAAGGGGGCCCCTCCCCAAGACCCCATCCCAGCAACCATGACAACCTACCCAGTGTTGCCCACACCGAGTCCCAATCCCCTTGTCATCTGTACCTCCCTCTTTCACTTCATTTCTAACAGGTACCATTTAAGATACGTTTGGGAAGGACCATAAGTAATCTCTCTTCATGCCCACTTCCCATCCTTTGGGCTCCCAGCTCTACATTTGACACTCTTAACTCTTCATAATTCAATCCTCCCTTCTCATCTTCCAAGAGGGGAGGCGCCTGCACTTCCCATAATTACAGTATGCACAAGAGGGCATGGCCTATTTTCCTGGTTCTTTCTTTTACTTCTCCACTCAGTTCCTATTCCATTTTGACTATGAGACTCTAACAGCCCCTCTCCCAACCCCCAAGAGGTGTAATAGCTAGCACTTACTGAGTGACAGCTCTGTGCCAGGCATGTATCTGCCCAGCTTTTGTGGGAGCTGGGAGTCCCCACAGTCGTCTCCCTTCTGTCCTACTTTCCATCTGAATTCTCTATTCCAACTCTCTTCATCTCTGACACCTCCTCTAAAACAATTGTATGGTGATCCACTGCCGCTCTTTCAGAGGCCACATCTTCCCTGGCTTACCCTTACAAGATGGACCACTCCATCTCTGGGCTCCAACTATTCCGATATACTCTAGAAGAATCTAGCTCCAGGCCTCCCTTTTTGCTATCCATGACAGCGCTTACTTAGAGGCCTTCGCAAAGAGACGTTTCCACGAGTAAGATCATCACAACCACTGCCCCACCTGCCTGCCAACCTCGTCCCTAGCTCCCGGACGTTTAGAGTCCCCAGAAGTGGTCGCATCATTTCACCCAGGTCCCAGAACCTATCCAGGTCCCAGGAAAAGCCTCAGCATTTCATACAAGCTCTAAAAGCTGCAGTAAACACCTTAAACCCTGGCCTTCTGAGGGCTACCTAAAGGTACCACCTTCCCACCCTGAAGCCCACTTGCTTTCCCACCAGCTTCTTAATAAATCAGGCCCCACCCCATTTATAAGTGTGATCCCCAAATGCATGTCTCCTTTGAAGGAGAACATTTCCTTTCGCCCTCTACTAGGAAGTCACAGGATTTCTGATATGAACAAAGGCCAACCAGATATGGCCCAAACCGTTATCCCAGGGTCTCGCGATGAGAGCACAGGCTGTTAACGGCTACAGCACTTCCAAGATTCAGCATTCATTGGGCTGCCGACCTGTCAGTCACTTCTGCTGGGCCAATGAGTAGCATTGCCTCACAAGAAACAGCGGTTGGAGGGCAGGCCAGTGGTTCCCTGACTTTCTGACCCCAGAGGTGGCCCTGCTGTTCTCATCTGCAGCTTGCAACTAACTATTCGTGCCTATGCATCATAGGCAGGTGGGCATCAGGAGGGAGGGTCATTGAGTCAGCCTAGACCCACGCACAGGTTACGGAATTTGAAGGGGGAAGGGACAAAAGGAAAAGGTTTAGCGCCAACTAAGCGTTGGAGTTTCTTAACCGTAATAGCATTGGGAAGGCTGCGTTGGTTCAATTCTGCCCCAACCCTGCTGGTTCCCTTACTGTGTGAACCTCTGTTGGTCTCTTCCTTGTCCTGGCCTCAGTTCCTTTTTCATAAGGAGGGGATTGATCCCTCAAGATATCTCATGCTTCTTATTTTTTTTTGATATTTCAAAAGACAAGGAGGAGAGAACCCAGCTTATCCGCTGTCCCGTTAATTGTGAAGGGGAAGGCAGAAGGTCAGAGGTGAAGAAGGATCTAGAACCAAGAAGGATGTTCAAAAGGAATGAAAGAGTGATGCCCTCTAGCCTGAGGGAGAATTTGAGGAGGGGGATAGCTTGCCAGAAGACCTCTCTGAGTGTGGATTCAAAAGATAGAAAAAGCATTTTGGCCAGCGTCTATAACAGGGTTGGGATGGGGAAGGGAGCTCAGTGAAGCTTAAAGAATCTCCTCTCACCCATTTATAGGTCAGTTTTTTTTGTTTTGTTTTTCTGGAGTTTGCTACAAAAAGGTTCTTTTTTGGCGGGTGGGGGGAAGTTATTTTGAAGAGTTTGGCGAAGTTGAGTAAGGATCTGTTCCCACGGAATAAGTGAACTCCCTTCATTTACTGTCTTCTGTTTTCTCAGCCAACACCACCTGCTGAAGCTGACAATGACCCTTGGGCTTTTCCACTGGTGACCACAACACCATTTCCTGCCGCCTGAAGGGAAGACAGAGTAATTGTTGGCAGCAAGAGGTGAGTGTGGGTAAAGAAAAGGAAACTCTTTCCCCTCTCCCCAGCCCTCCTCCTCTCTTTTTCTTTCCCTCATATCCTTCTGCCCAGCCCTTTCCTCCTCCCACCTGCTGACTCCTGCCAGGGTCACACCAATTTTCATTTTTCACTGCCTCCCCAGAAATTCAGGGGGCCTGAAGACATGCTCAGGAAAGGCTATTCCCTGGCACAACCTCTCCATTGTCTGCTCCGCTGAGAAATAATCAGTTTCCAGAAAGTTTGAGAAATTGATTTTCAGCGAGAGGGCACCAAGCCATTTCTCTAGCCCATGGGGTATCTGCATATTTGACATTGGCCTTCCTAACATTGGCCTCCCCCTGGTGGTTCAGATGGTAAGGAATCTGGTGCAATGCAGGAGACCTGGGTTCAATCCCTGGGTCAGGAAGATCCCCTGGAGAAGGGAATGGCTACCCACTCCAGTATTCTTGCCTGGAGAATTCCATAGACAGAGATGGGAGGCTGCAGTCCATGGAGTCACAAAGAGTTGAACAGGACTGATGGACTAACGCTAACACTTCATGAGTTAGAGGTTGTCAGCTGAGGAGGTGTAATAACTTCAGCCAAACCCAAATAATGTCTTGCTATTTAGCTTTTTACCAAGATTTCTGCATCTCAAACCATCCACCTTCCACACAACTGGGGTTTTTTCCCCCTTTATGTCTCATGTTTCTTGCTGTCACTCTGTTCTCCTCACTGTCTCTCTTCCTGTGTCGTCTTCTCTGGTTTAACTTGTTTTTCCTTTTCTTTTCTGAGGCCAGAGTGGAACCTGGAGATAATGTGGGCATGTTGGTTTTCAAAGGAAAAGACCTGAGCCTCCACCTTAACAGGCAGACTCACCCTCTCCAACCTAGCGGGGGTGAATGTTGCCCCCCCCCAGCTCCTCAGACACCCGCTTGATACTAGGCTTATTCTCCAGGCTTGCTAGAAGAGTACCCCTTACTCTAACCCAGCATCCTCAATGATTATCACCCCTGCCTCCTAGCTCCCATGTCCACCCCCATGGCAGGGCCCCCACAGAAGCGAAACATAGTCACCTTAGACTCTGGCATACTGAAGCCAGGCCCTGTTCCTGTCAGCCTCACCTTCCTGCCAACTAGTATTTAATAAAAATATTATTAAATGGTATTCATGTGTCTAAAGTACTTAAGTATTTGTTGTTTCAAACTGTAATATTAAATTATATTCTTCTTTTCCCCATTGTATTCTTTATGGGACCCAAATGTTAGAAGCTGAGAATGAGTAAAGCTGGAGAAAGTGTGACAATATACATTTCTCAATAGAGAGTAATCACAAAGCTTGCTACTTGCAGGTAAGGTGTTTGAGAACACAAATGGTCCTAACACTTCAGCCGAGAGTAGGGTTTCCTGGAGCCCCAGATGCAGCTTTCAGTTAGTTGAAGGGCATTTCCACCACTCTATCAGGATGTTATGTAACAGCAATGCACAGGTCACAAAGACCTTCTTGTTGTTTATCAGGAAAAATGCCCTAAAATAGTGACATTTGGTTTGGTCCTTCTAGTCAACTATTACGTAGCTGTTAAAAAAAATACATTTGAAAACTTTCTTATGACAGACATAAAAAAGCGTATTCTAAAACTGTATATGCAAAATTTTCTAAAGATAAACACCAAAAATTCCAGAAGAGGTTGGAATTCTGGCTGATTTTTACTTTGTTACACATTTTTAAATTTTCTTTTATAAAATGAGCATGTATTATAAACAAAAATCCAAATTGTAAAAGTAGTTCGTTCTTCACTGTTGTAAATGAAGAAGGAACTGGAATGAGCTGATTGAAGGAGCTCTTTTTAAGTGAACCATGAACTTCCAGATGTTCAAGCTGGTTTTAGAAAAGGCAGAGGAACCAGAGATCAAGTTGCCAACATCCACTGGATCATCAGAAAAGCAAGAGCGTACAAGAAAAACATCTATTTCTGCTTTATTGACTATGCCAAAGCCTTTGACTGTGTGGATCACAAGAAACTGTGGAAAATTCTGAAAGAGATGGGAATACCAGACCACCTGACCTGCCTCTTGAGAAACCTATATGCAGGTCAGAAAGCAACAGTTCGAACTGGACATGGAACAACAGACT